>UXGD01001438.1:0-34956 GCA_900474315.1 Torymus auratus
TTTCCGTTATGTTAAGAACCCTGCTTCCTATCATATCAGTTTTCAGATTGGAATGTGTAAATGAATTTTTGTAAAAATGTTCATAGCTTTAGGTCTACTAGAGCGCTGGAGCCACCTTAAGGGGATGTCGGCGCCCTTATAGAGTTACGTAATTATATCGATATTTCAGTATTTTTTATTATCCTTTTTCATTTTGATTGTGATGATTTTAGAAGTTTTGAAAATGAATTTAAATAATGTGAATTTCGATGTAGGAATCTGTATCAGCGCCGACATCCCCTCAAGAGCCCCCCCCCCATAATGTTGAAATACGTGTCATAAATTAAAAAAAATATTTGTACAGGCACCAATTAGAAGTAAATCTCATTGAAGAAAAGCATAAAGAAGAAAAGAGGCTATATGAAATAAAAGTAGCTCAAGCAGTGCAAAAAGCTGCAATGTTGGAAGCTCAATTAAATAGTTACCGAAAAAGTAAAAATCAACTAGTAGAACAACTTCATACAATGATGCAAAAACAATGGCAGCAAGCATTATTAATTATTTCAGGTAATTAATCAAGTAGAATAAAATTGCAGTTTTATCCATATAATTAAAAAAAAATATGGTAATTACATTGTAGGAGGAAATGGTGAACAATTATCTTCCTTTAAAAAAATTAGCATGGATAAGCTATTTGATTTTCCTAGTGAGCCAAACCTTGAATTGATGTCTAACCACGGTCGCATGGTGCAATCAGAGCCATTGAAGCTTGAATCCCAAAAGAGTACAACAAGTTTGCAAAACGCACAAGTTCAAGAGCATCAAAGTGAAAGTTTAGTTACTTTAACTTCTAATGATGAAACTCCATTAACGAGTAGAAAAGAATCCAAAAGTGATCTGAAAAAATATATTAAAATGGTACATATTTTTATTTTATATCTATATTATCGAATTTCTATACATATATGTAGATTTACAAATTTCGTTTGTTATTTATCTTTAGATATTAGATATGCAGCAGTCAAGAGAAGATTTCTCAAAGCCCAAATTTATTCCCGGTAGTCCACCTTCGTCACAAAAAGATAATACCGGCCAGCAATCTTTGCACAAAGACATTAACACGTCAAATGAAGGAAGTTCTACGTGGCAGCCTGTTTCTGAAGTAAGCCGAAACTATTATTAAAAAAAGTTCGTCGTGAAAATTGAATAAATTTTTACTATGATTATTTTTGCATAGCTATCTATTCATGATACCAGCGAATATTTAAGTGTTCCACAGAAATTTTGTCTCAGAAATGACCAACAAAAACACAAACCTCCGTGGAAATGACCTTTCTCGCATCGTTTTAACGATGTCGGTATAGATACAGTTGATTGTGTATATTGAGTATTATTAAATGTAAAAATTAATTTAACTTATTTTAATGTAATAGTAAGATATTTTATACATTTATATATCTTTGTAATAAAAATTATGTAAATATATTCCATGGAGTTTTTTATTCGAATTTTAAACAATATTAAAACGTCTATTATGTTTAGTGGGTGAAACACATTATCTACTCTATAAAAGCAGGAACAGGAAACGTGATAAATTTATCAGCATAACATATTTTTACTCATTAAAATCATAGGAACTGTACGATAGGTTTACGAGTATGAAAATATTTTTAAAATCAAAATAGTTTATTGTAAGTTTATTAAAAAAAGTAAATCGGATGAACTCATATTTATATATAAAATTTATTTAACAATTGATTACAGTACAATTTAATTTAAAATTCGTAGAGAAGTACTACTTTAATTGAATAATTCGATATTCAATGATCGATTTTCTTTCTGATCCCGAAATGGTTACAACTGAAAATCACTTTAATTTGCAATGCAAATTGAATGATCCTTCCAATCCTGCGGCATTCCGTACTTCATTTTTAAGCCGAGAATTTCGTTAAAACTGTATATGTTCCAATCATTAAACAATATTATCAGAGTATTTCGCTAACATTTACGTTTCACCTATTTCTATATATTTATCGTTATTTTTATATTAATAAACTTTCACCGCGCCCCGAAATATCATCATTATTCAACGCTCTGTAACAGAGTTATTCAGCGCTTACGAAGATAAGTGATGTTTTCTGAATACGTAAATATTATACCTATATCTTTCAGAGAAAAGCTCAATGAGTCACCATAGTAGCGGTACTACACTTAAAGATAATAAAACAATAAATAGCTTCCGGTGCCGAAAATACGTCACGGCGAAAGTGCGAAGCACTTATGGAGTCGCTGTCTATTTTCGCCCGAAATACGTCGCCTTTACCGGGCCGCGCGGTACATACACTCGCTCTTTGAACGTTCTAAGCAAAAATTATCAACAAACATATTTATACACAAGACAACTTCTACCCTATAGCTATTTATAACGGACAGATCTCGGCGTAATATTTTTCCGAGTGGCCGCAGGCAGCTAAAAATAAAAACCGGAGAGATAACATATGCGCGGACGACCAGATAGCCGTGTGGCCGCGCGCCGAAAAGCAAAAGCCGGCGCGTCCGCAGAGAGCGCGCATCAAATCTTAATCCCCGAGGTAAAGGCCGGGTCGCCACTGTTTCTCCCTGCGGTATGTATATACCTATATATAACGAGTTCGACGATAAGACACGCGGGCTCATCGCTGTATAGGTATATAAGTACCTATACGTATACTATAGACAACTTTGAAGCGCGCGCGTGCGACCCGACAGATCCTCAAGATAAGCCCGGAGCAAACAAGCTTCTTCCCACTCCCGCGTCTCCGATGCACAAAGCCCTTTCAGCAATGAATCAGGCGAAAGGGCACTCCATATATATCGCGTATATAATAGGTATATATAGGTGTATATCACTCGACTGCACATGAGACGACGCTCACCCGCGCTCGGAAACGAGTTGCCGAGCGAAAGGGAAAGTACATGCCCGCGCGCGAAGAATGCAAAGGGAGGAACGCGAGTGTCCGAGCGAGAGAGCCCTCATATAAGCGCGTGGGTGTGCGCGCGCGCCGTACATATATATATATATATATACGTATGTGTGAGTGCTTGGCCACACGAGACAAGTTACGGTGGTGACTCTCTCGAGGCAGTCGCGGCAGTGAGAGAGTGGTAGTCGTAGCCGGAACACGCCGCCGCGAACATGTCGGGCATCGGGTTTTTGCTGCCGCTGCTCCTCGCGATCGCGATCGGAGCCGCCGCGGCTGGCGTCGGCCCTGCAGCCTGGAAGAGGAGAGAGGACAAGACCAAGTGTCCAAAAGTCAAGGGCATTCGAAACTTCGACATATCGCAGGTAGAATTTTGCTTCTTTTACTTTTTTTCACATGCTTATTTTTATCTTAACGCAAATCATACACTTTTGATTGTATACATTATATACGATTATTTAATTGGAACAATTATTATCGAGTGCGTATATTTGCATATGAAACGCTCGTGCGGTTAAATTGCTCACCACTTATGCACTTTCAAATCAGTATAATATTAGAGAATTCGTATATGCTGGAGTGATTGTCAGTGAGTTTAGGAGAATTTCGCGGCAATATGAGTATAGCTGAGCGCACATTATTAACAATGCAGAGAAAATAATATAATTAGCAGAAGTTATGGTACGGGCTGTTCTAGTATGCCTATTGCGCGTCGCGGTATGTATACCGGCGCATACGAATTTTCAGTATATATAAAGCGAAAGAAAAATGAACCCCCGTAACTCGGGGCACGCGCGCTATTTATAGCGCAAAACAAGTTATTCGCGTTCATAATTTAGATGGCTTAGAAAGGGAGAGCCGCGTGGTGCATATAGTGCTATCTCGCGTGTACCCTGCGTACTGATTTTAATTTAATACTCTACAATTATGCATTTAATAATTATGCAGCGTGTATGAAAGGGCAAACATTGGTATTTCAGCTCGCTTAATGATATTACATTGTAATTATCATATCCTACAATAGATTAATTGCATCAATAAAGACGATTATTGTAATTTTAATAGGCTTTATATGAAAATCATTCTGCTTTTAGCCGGAAATAGCGAATGTGTACATAACCGAGTTTTTCGGGGTAAATTTAGATTTTTGTGCGTCACTTCTAACGCTTCGTCAGTTGAGTGTTTCTATATGCAAGATTGTCGCGTGAAAAGCTTTAATTCTCTCAGCTGGAAAATCGGAGTAACGTTATTTTATTTACACTAAATTCATTTCTACATACGCTCGGAAATAAGAGTTGGCGAAGAGTGTCAATGATTTAAAAAAATTCAAGTTTAATTAACAATCAGAGTAGAATGCCTCTTTCTCTATCTCTTGACATATATAAGTATGGGTTTTTATTTCTAATCTGTACTGGTTTTTTATTAAAACTTATATTGTGTAAAGCAGAATGTTATATAACGCATTTTTCAATATATAGTCTTTGAATGACCGCAACTTTGGAAGATATTGATATTTTTTATTAACGTACAACAATTCAATTAATTATAGTTCTTTCTGTCTACTATAAAACTCTTTTTTATCGTTTCTGAAAGATAAATATTTACAAAGTTATGATGAACGGAAGATAGAATAGTGTATTTATATCTCGGAAAAAGAAACCCATTGGACCGAGTTACACAGGAATCAGAAATCAATCTCGAAAATCTTATCAATAATCTTACTCGTCATAGTTCGTAGGTCGTACCGTTACCAAAAATACACAATTATATCCTAGCACCTCTAAGCAAACCTCGCGTCTTCCCTTCAATTAACATGAAATCGCGAATTACCACCCAACCCACTAACACGGCCATTAGACCGGCCTATAACAACGGTCATTACATCCTCGTATAATTATAATTCGAATGCACCACCTGCATATTATATGTCTATTACACGTGTGTATGTGTATACATTATATACGGCACTGCAGTTCCTCGGCGGCTGGTACATCGTGCAGTATTTTGCGAGCTCGGAGGAGGCCATCTCGTATAGATGCATGCGCGCTGATCTGTCGGTGCTGCCCGACAACGCGGAGGTGACCATGAACTTTACGTACAGCTTCACGGACGACCCCATCAACGAGCAGCTCGTCGGCAACATCACCTGGAAGATACCGGCGCCAGAGCTCCCCGCCCACTGGGTACACGCCGAGATTCCTTGTACGTATATGTATATTTTATGTATAATAGCACGCGCTCTCAACAGTGTGTGCGAGTGTGGGTTTTAACGTTCCGCTTTGCCCGCGCGAGAGAAGTGTAAGTACGTGCGCTCTCGAGGTGCTCCAAAACTTCATTTCACAACGTACACAGGCGCTTGACCTTAGTATACCATATATAGGATATACTTCACCTCGGCGCAGCACGGTTTAGAATACCATTCCATATTCTTTTCTAGAACGCGGTTAAAGTTCAGGTTATATGACTGTGTATATTATACTTTTGCTTTATAATATTCCTTTTCATCTTAAATTTTCATGTTTAAATAACTTTTCAGAAAGTTTTAAAACGAAAACGTTGCACTGAAGAAAGTTCAAAAGTTTCAATAGAGGGGAGAGCGAGGGAGAGAGAGAAAGATAGCTAGAATATATAAAGTTATTTTAGATATACAAATAAAAAGTTTTTTAAAATGTGGTTAAACAAAATCCCAACAAAAATTGAAAACTATTGGAAGAATGCTACTTCCGCATAATATATATATATATATATTGATCTATGTATATTGCAAGTTGCGCGCGGGGGCAAAGCGGTAAAGCACATAATATTTTTCCTTTGTCATTGTGACAGAACATTTCTACTTCTCTCTCGCGTGCTCGCTCTGCGCCGTGGTGAATAATCGATGGGAGTGAATCTCCGTCCTCTTTCTTTCTTACAGACGAGGGTGTGTACAATACCTACGTGCTGGACTCGGACTACAAGTCGTGGGCGCTGCTGATGCACTGCGCCGAGAAGAGCAAGAGCCCGCGTTATCTCTCGAGCTTCATTATGAGCCGAGAACCCGGCCTCGCCGGCAACGTCATTTCTTATCTGCGCGAGAAACTTCCTAGGTATATTCCTATATCCATATCTAAATAAACGTCTATCAGTTTATCTTTTCTCATTATTATATGCACCATTTCTTTCATCGTCCACAATAACAATCCGTCTTTCTCATGCAGATACGACATCGATCTGGAGTACATGTTCCCGATGGATCAGGACAACTGCACGACACTCGACCCGTACACCGGTGACGCGTTCGTTCCGCCCGCTATCCTCGCCGCCAAGAGGAATTACGTCCAGCGACGGCATCCGCTTAAGAGGAAACATAAGCGAGGTTGACGAGTGTTAAGATGCTCTTTTCCTCATTTCCTGAGAGAGACAAATATACACTGATCAACTCAATCCCGAAGGGCTGTGATGTTCGTTAACGACGTGTTTGCTTAGCGTGCATTTTCTATTATTACCGAGATATATATTATACACCACTATGCGTGTTTACATCTTGTGTGCTATACTGTTGTTGTTACAGATACATAATTATATAATATACGTAAAAGCAATAAAAATTTTTAATATATTTTATATTTCGTACATGTACAATGTGCTCTATAAAATTTTTTAATTAAAATGAAATTAAAAAATGTATGTTTTTGTATATTCTTTAGTTGTACATAACTATACTCTGTTGGTTGACTGGTCATGTATATGTACACACGATTATAGATTATCGATAGTACAGATTAAAAAGAATTTGAGAGATATTAGTTAATATCCGAGATATTCACAGGATTTTAGTTCGTTTAATAAATTAAATAAATAATTAATAAATAAATATTAATTCACTGAGAAAAAAGGCGTTGGTACTGTTAACTATATTGCATAGTAAAACTCAATATTATTGCCTTAACTATGTTTTTTTGTAAAGTGGACTATAATATGTTAATAATAAATCTGGGCATGTAATTGAAACGACTAAACAGCTATAGTAACTCAATTATTGTACATGTAACTAAATTATCAGTAAAGCTTACTATATTTATTTAGTATAATATAATATTTCCATTCGAATTCCTTTGATATTTCAAACTTTGTTACTATATAATATAGTACCCAATGACATATTTCTAGCTATCTTAACCATAATCTTAAATCTAAACTCTAATCTAACTAAACAGTATTATAAAATATGGTTGTAGTCAAATAATACTATATTGTATAGTACTTTTATGTGAAAATATACTATATTTTTTTCTCAGTGTTATAATAATCATAATGAATAAGATATTATGAACCGTAAAAGAAATTAAAAATCTTTTGTTCTACCTAAGTGATTACATAACTTTTATATAATTGTGATAGATATTATATAGGTATAACTTTTATATATTCGTATTTAATCACCGCCTACAAAATGCAAAAAGTTTAACTTTAACGCCTTTTTTCTCAGTGTTGAAACTTATATGAACTATCGACTATAGCAATCACGAAGTTACTATAAGACTCTACATTAAAATATTGATTGTTGATAATCTATACATGCTTTATTGTAATCGTTGACCTTCATTTAATATGAAATGGAATAACATTATTCCAAACTTGCAAACAACAGAAGCTTAATGGAGGTTAACATCGTTAACGATTACAATGAAGCAGTATGGATATGCCAAAGTCGGCCAAGTTACCTTGAAAGGAAGTCGGATCTATTATATTTTCAGATCATGTTTTTTGTTATTCTAATTTAAATTTAGTTTTTCATTAATGATTTTGATAGAATATTAATTTCAATATAACTTAAAGAGATGACTAAAATAATGAATTTAAATTTAAAACCGAAAAAATATAATAGGACCATTGAAAACATACAAAACTAACTAAATACATAATTATATAAAAACTTTGGCATCTCCTTGAAATACATTATAAAAATTAGTCAACTTTAAATTTATTTTAAATTAAGAAATGGCCAAAATAGAAACTCATAAATGTGGTTTCCTGTTTAGAGATCAGGAACGGCCGAGAATAGGAGCCGATGAAATAAAAGAAAGGATCATTTAATTTGGGCTAGTTTTATTAATTCAATTAACAACGTCTTTATAATACTCTTCGTCTGTTTCTCTCATTTATAATCACATAATCATATTGAATTGTTTATTGTTTTTTTAGACCCGTCGCCATTTCGCATGTCACCTTAATCAGTTTCACAAACGCATACTCCCGACAGAACGAAGGATGTCGTTGCGCACGCGATCTCAATCATTCATCACCTCTTTTGCGATTCATTATCGTAATCATACAATTGTTTATTTTATTACATTCAATCTTATCTTTACTCAATGCACGCTTAATTGATTTTTCATTTTTTTTTATCATTGGATATGGCAGCTATAACTTATAAGAAAAATATTATAAAATCACTCAGCAGTTGATGAATTGTCATTTATTATGCACAAGGCGTTATTCACACAATTCGTCTTGCATACACATCTAACATACCGACGGGCTTCGTATGTCGCGCAGACTTTGCTTTCCGATTACTCTAATCGTTCAACGATTCAAAAAGTCCGGATTCCTCGAGCGCGCGCATTTCTCCTCATACCGCGCGCTGCCGAAATAATTATACCTTTAGATAAACATTAATTTCTCTGTTTATAAATTTCATTTTATAATAATTCACTCAACACAATTTCACTAGTAAGATACCGTAATAAGAATTAATTTGCGATATTTCTTTCTTACAAGACAACAAATTCGATAACAAACAGAATAGCGTACTTATAATAAGAAAATATAACGAAGTACAATACGCTACACTCTTAATTTGAAAAACAATTCAATCAACGTACATTAAAAATTCAAAAGTTCTTTAGTAATTATCGTAAAGAAAGAAGAAAAAACGGTTACCGGATCATTACCACACCCAAGTAGGTGTTCTGTGCGTGTGGTCCCAACTCATAATTTTTTCGTCTGATTGTTACAACTGCGCCCGGACATCTATTACGCACTCAGTCTGACACTCCATAATGGATTCGAAATTCGCAACTTTTCATCTACGGTCTCCAAGGATTTTAGTATTTTAAAATATAGTAAACCAATGGAAATGAAAAAATTTATAACATATTATCGATGAATCATTTTATGCCCGTCAAGGATAAACATTGTCGTTTTTTATGCTTTTTGCCTTGTTGCTCTTTTTATTTTATTATTATTAATCCTCAATTACTTTCTGACTCTGTTTTCCATCATATATTTATAATTGCTCTAATTATATATAACTTGTAAATTATCTAACTATTCACGTACCCTTACAAAGGTCTCCTACTAAACAGCATTTTTAATTGTCGTCATACGTTTATGTAATTTTAAGTTTGCAAGTAATAAATTTGTTCAAACATGCCTGATTCTGTCGTAAAGTAATTGTCATGTCGTGTTTATTTAAATCAATCAGTCGGTGTGCGTTTACATCTCGCATTGTAATATTTTGGATTGCAAGATAAATTTTTGGTTGCTATTGACTTAAGTATCTTCTTGAATTTAATATAAAATAGAAAGATTTGGCTAATGTAAAAAAGTCTTAAATACTCATAAATGGTCTTCACTCTGTACAAAATGGTGCGTAACAATCTTCAATCAAAAAAATTAATGTAAAAATGTTTAATACTTTTCTATAAAAACAATTGTAACAGTAGAATAAAAAAGACAATAAGAAAAATTAATAAAATAAATGCTATTTCGATATAAGTAAATGCTTAATAATTGTAGTAGCTCAAAATTTAAGTACTAAAAATTAATTTGTATAATGGATACTTAATGATTCAGTTCTGTATACTAATATAGAAGAAAACGAATGAAAATGAAGAAATCGACCAGTAGTTCAATGTTAGTAGAATTTGTGAAATTTAAACTTTACATATAAATGGTTGTGTATTTGTAAATGTGTATCGAAGTGCTACGAAATTTTTATCTAAATAGGTAAATTCCTACACTTCTAAAATTATAGAATATTTACCGTCTGTCGTCTAGTTTGTTCAAATTCGTACAACGACAGACAACGGTGTTTTTTTTCTTTATTGCAGTAAGATCTTAACTTTTGTGGTAAAGGAGTAACTTATGCGTTACAAATATAGTAGATTTAAGAGACGTAACGCGGAACAGTAGTCATATTTTAATAATTCGTTTTGATCCTTCGTCTTTACTATACATATACATTCGGGAGTTGCTCTGTACCATATCGAAGCAACGAACTTATGAGATCGTCGTTCCAACCTAAAGAATGAGTACGTTATCCTGGTATTTATATAACTAGAAGAAGTTTTTCATTAATTTTAATTTTTTTTCTTATAAAGCGCGAAGAAATATACAGCTTTGACTAACGGTGTTCCGAAAAAATCGATCCGGTGTATTGTATACGTTATAATTAGGGAACTCCGACGAAAACGCGGAGAAGATCCAAGAAGAATCGTGCCAACCCTTCTCTGTGTTCCTTCCTTCACATCGAGAGCGAGATTCCCTTTGGTGATTCGCAATGAATGCAAAACCGCAATAATGCAAATCACAAGGTTTTTGGCGTTGCACAGACACACTGAATGTTCGATCGTTGAGTATATAATAATAACTTATTTTTTGTTTTCTTTTGTTTATGAACACGCAACCACAATCACTCATAATCGTTCATCGTCGTTGCCGCTCTTCGGCAATATTTATATTTGATTGGTCTAGTGTAATATATAAGATCTGTATTATATCAATTGCTCTTTTTATGTTATTCACTAACTCTTCTCCACGTGACACTTCTTTTTCTTATATATAGAACTCCGTTCCTTCCACTTTCGCTTTATGATCATTTTTTTCTCTCAGTAAATTAATTTATCGGTTATTGGTTTCAAATGACTATTTTCCCCTAGAAGATCCATTACAATCTGACGTGTAGACCGTGCGGGTCGGGGAATTCCGCTGTCAGTAGACCCAGGATACCGGAACCCATTGTGGTGTCGTGTGAAACCGTTCGATGGCGTCCTCCAGTTGGGCGATTGTTTCGTCGATGTCATTGTTCACAATCGTCAGGTCGAAGAAGTGGCCGTACGCCTGTTTCAGCATGTCCGACTCTTTGGCCAAACGCTCCAAGCTTCCGTCGTACTGAAATATTTATTATTCACGTGTCAATTCATTTCGATTACATCGATTACAATAATTACTTTCTAAAGAAACAGAATAATAAGCTTACGTCGGCAAGATTTTGCAGCGCTGGAGCGGCTATGAATACAACGTAAGGGGCAAACTCAGCTGTGCGGAGGACCTTGAGAGAATGCGGTTCGATATCCAAAATCGCCAGTCTGCCCTCTTCGAGAATCTTCCTGATTGTTTCTATCTTCGTTCCGTACATGGCATCCTCGTGGGTTCCTATAAGCAAAAACACAATAGAAAAAATTAATTTTTTTCTCGCACTTCAGCAGTCGGTGAATTTTGAAAATTTTAAACTAACCATATTCAAGGTATTCATTAGCAGCAATGTCCGCCATCATCTCTTCGTGAGAAACAAAGTAATAATTTCTTCCGTTTTCTTCGTCGTTACGTGGCGGTCTCGTTGTATCTGCAAACACAACGCGGATTAAACGTTATTAGGATTAATCATATAATGATAGGGCTTAGTCACAAGTGTAAAATGACTTACGTGGAATAGGATAAGCATATTTGTCGGGGTGCTTGGCAATGATTGTATTTTTTATATGCCTTCGTCCGACACCATGAGCTCCAAGTAGCACCAAAGTTTTCCGTTGAAAGGCAGAATCTGGAATTACGAAGTACTCGGTAAATGTATAGCGACATTAAGAAGATTATATTTTACATATTAAAATGCAACTCACAAGGAAGCTTGACAACCTCCTCGTATGTAACCAAGTCTAATTGGTCGAATACAGCATTATGCTTTGCAAGATATTTATCCTTGTATTGTTTCTTCTTGCGGCCGAAAATTGAGCAATTAACTGAAAATAAAAATAAATTAGCACAAAAGAAAGTGTTCAATGCACTAAAAATAATTATAATCGAATCTGAAAAGTTATTGTTATTTATAACATTGTGTTGGCTAGTTTTACTGAAAAAAATGGCTTCACCTCAAAGCCTACACGAGTACAAGTCCACGTGGCTTTATCGACTACAATCTACTGATTATAAATATTATTGTATCTACTTTAAATTTTTTATATTATTTTATAAATTTTAATAAAATGTGTTGAAACAAAATGTTTATAAAAATTTTTTTATTTAGATTATTATAAATTTATAATCACTAAATTAATGTTATCAAAAACCCTAGAATCATAAAAAATAATTCATTTTTTTTTTTGTAGTCGCTAAAAGAAAAAAGCTTTTCTGCACTAAAAAATAGGTAAATGTGATTTTATACAGCATCTATGGTTCCAGCAGGTCACAACGTGCACAATTGGGTTGATCGATATAGTTCGCGTGAACTATACAAAATTGAGAAACGCATGAAGTATCCCTTTTTACATGTGCTTTTTAGGATTTACCAGTATCAAACAAATTCCGAAATGGTCGATAATGAAATCAATGATGGATTCACTAACATGCAATGGTTTTTGGGTCAGAGTCGTTAAAATGAGTGATTGTCTTTTTCATTACAAATGTATAACTTTTTGTATAAAAGCCGAATATTTCTTGATAAAATAATGAAAAAAAAAATTGATATGTGATCTTTTCTGAAATCCAAAAAAAAAAAGAAAAATAACTTTATTTTACGTAAAAAATTGAATCTCTCAGTCTTTGCTATTTTCTCATGCTTTAAATGCATTTTGATAAAAAAATATCGACATGTATTTATGTAATTGACTGGTTATTGTGTATCAATAACAATAATAGTATCAATAAAAATATAAAAAATGTCTCATATTAAGCATACTACGGGAATGGAGGTAATAAACATTCGAGCTTTTATACATTTTTAAAGCTTAACTACTAAAGGAAAGCTGTAATAAAATGTAATCAATTAATGTTTAGATATGTAAACATAATTCGGTGTATTAGAGTAGAAAACAGTGAAATTAAAACTATCCATGCTTCTACGTATCATGTTAATATTAATAAAATATTTTTTAATAATTTCATCGCACGTATTAAATTTATAAAAATATCTATCGACCTATATGCAACAATCCTGAACTAAGTTATTAATAAATTGCATTAAAAAATATTTAGTGCAAGAATGATTTCCGCTACTAAATTCATTGTATTCAATAAAATCTATTAAGTGTCGTAAATATATGTATATATATATTCTGTTTTTTATTTATCATGCTGCTACTGTAATACTCGTATACGTATATACTCTACATGAATTGTAGTTTCTCTACAGCTGCAGGCAGAAATATCGTACCTGTCGAGCCGTCACATCCTTCAGTGTGAGACGAGCAGCCTCCCTCTCCTTCAGCGTCTACAGCCCGGCACAACATACAATAATATCACGTAACTGCAGCTAATATTCTCCTATGCGTAAACTTTATTCGCGCTATCATCACTCATTAACTCGATAACTATCATTTCTTTGTTCTATTCTATCTCTCTTTCTTACCGCTTGAGATGTACTTATACTTATGTACATCAAATGCATGGCATAAAATTTCATATACAGGTAGTAAAAGTTTTTGACATGACTGAATTATGCTCTTATGCAGTGGATCATTCTTATGATAACGGAAAAAATGCAAATTTCTTATAAGTCTTTTCTTTTGAAATAACGAAATTGCCGAAATTATGAACAATTTGCATGTAATGACTTAGAAAAAAGGGAACAACAGTTATGATTGGTCATAGATTCATGATACCGACCGGTCTAATACGACAAGAAGCATGCGTCACGGGAAAAGAAAATTTCATACAGCAAACACTTAATGTATGTACAATTGATAGCGATATATTTTACACAAATGATAAATGAGCGCATTCATTTTATAGTCAAACGACATATAAATATCGAATCTTACACAGGTATATACTATTGCATATGAACACATACAATATCGATATATAATAGACTTGATGAGACGACGATAACATATTTTTTAAACAGTAGAAATAAACTAGAATCTGATTCTTATTGAAGACATGAAAACGATATTTTTATGTGCGATCTGCTGGAACAGATTTGTCAATCTCGTTGAAATCGCACGTCACACAATTACGGCTAGGTAGAACTACTATTATATATTTACACTGAGCGCACTTTTCAATCAGTGCACTCGGCAGAGAAGTGAAATTTACCTTGTTCCTGTTTATTCTTCTCCATCGCCATGCAGGCGATTCGCCACTCCTGCAGCTCTGGGGACGGTATGAGGCCCGCGGAGCCGCCTGCCTGATCTTTTCGCGCCTGCCACCAGTGGTGATCATCTTTGCTAATGATTTGCAAAATGATGCCGATTTTGAATGATATTCCAGCCTGTGCGCACGGTATAAGATCGTCCTCCAACGGATCGTAGTCGAATTGCGCACGTACGAAAATCTGCAAGCATACAACGGGTCGCTTTAGTTTTTGCAAGAACTGTACAGGCGTTCGTTTGAGACATTTACATAGCGAACATAGCGTTGTTTATTTACAAAAGACAGCTTCGAAGATGATTGACAAAATGGGAGCATGTCTATGTCTTGTCTTTCGATTTTTACCAGTAACATTTATTATGATCATTTATGGATGAAATAAAAATTTACAAATTTATGCACTGTTTTTCTCAAGTTATTTTTTCTTTTATTTATCGCGATGTAATGTTACTAGTACATTATCGAATTGTGTTTTTTGAATGAGTACTTATATGTGAAATTGTAATGAATGTAATCTATGTTGCATGTGCTGCTAAAACTACTTTCGAAAAATGTAGGGTAAAACGTAAACACACGCATATATTGTCATTCCTTCGCAAATAAGAAGCTAAAGATTGTTAAATGATAAATGCTGAATGTATCAATAACCATTCGCATAATGACGAGTAGTCGTAACATTAGTATACCATAACTATTGACAAGACTGACAAACAATTACGTAGACAAACAAGGCACATGCCATTGGTTGGATAAATATCAACTAAAATTTGAAGAAAAATATGGCAAATAAAAAATTAAAGAAATCTAATTAAAACATAAGGAGAGGTCGGAGAGTGACGGACTAGAATAGCAGTGTGACAAAGAGGATGATTGGATGTAAAAGTGAGATAATGAAGGAACCTATTTTTATGGGCAAGAGCATGTTTTCATATCTTGAATGATTTGTCAAATTGCTATGTTTTGATGATATATAGCCTAACTTGCCGGTCAGTTGAACGTGTAAAAACAATTGTTACAAGGAAAACAAAGATAAAGAGAAAACGCATAGCTTTCTAACTACAGCAGTCCAATCACACCAGATCAAGTGGTGGTACTTACTAACACTGGCAGAGGCTTAATCCTGAACAACTAGAGTGTTGAAGAAACAGAAAAAAGGAAAACGATTATTAATTCGTTTAGTTGCTTTTAGATAAAAAAAAGAATGAACAATTGTGGACTCAATCTCGGCGCACAATATAATTACGTCATTTCAGAATTAGCGTTCATTCGTCACGCTTTTTCACCATTTCAAAGTCTTTGTAGCTTGATGCGCGTTCCGGGACGCATGCAAAGGCAACGCTAATGTGAGAAAAATCAAATAACTAGTCTTACAATTTGTCTAATAATTACAGCTTTGTCTCGATTCCCGATCTTTACGATGCATAATTGATCGTACTGAAGTGCAACGCTATGGTATCAAATGCATAAAACTATTGTGCTTTGGCTTACGCTATCTTGCTTTTACCAAATTATCCACCTCATTATTCTTCATATTCCTAAAATGTTGCGTATTACTGTGCTATATTCATTTACCTTACACCAAAATAAAACACCAGTGAAGCGTAATTTCGGATGCTTAACTGAGTTTTAATATTCTATACTTTTACAACATCAAAATTACAGTTTAGGGTCCGAAATTATATCGAACTAGGTGATTATTTTAATAAAGGCAGATCGGAACACATTTAGCACATTCATATTACCATTAATAATTTCACCACGCACGATTTCATGCATATTTATTTTTTACGTCACAATAACCAATTGATACATATTCAACAAAAATGAACCAATCCACACCTGACTTAACATAGTAAATACAACATAGGACATTTTCATTTTACAAATTAACAAATTATATCTGTTTTTTATTATACACAAGGACTTTACGTAAGTACTTCTATAGAAAATCGTGAGAAAATTTAAATTTTAAAATTTGTGAGAAAATATTAATCAGATTTTAAGGATCAGCGTGCACTGGACAATACGATCTACATATTTTAAGGGCCATTAAAAGAATCGAAAACGAATATTATAATTACAGTTGTTAAAAAATTATTCGAAATCTAAAGTTTCCATTGAATATACACGACTTAATTAATATAATACAGGTGCTTTGTAAAAGGCAGTCTTAAGTTATGGAAACTTTGAATTTCATATCTTTTAGTATTAGAAAATTCAAGAAACATAAATTTACGAGTGAGACGCTGAGTTTATCAACAATTTTGACAATATTTAACATGATATACAATGTGAATATTGGTAAGGGTGATAGGAAATGGTGAGGCAATTTTCTACACAGTTAGTAACAGTTACGCTATTGACAACTCGTCTGGTGGACTGACTGCTGCTATTGTCGCACGTCCTGTTGCATTCTTTGTCATGCGGACGAAACGTGTGCTTTTGATCAAAGTTTCCGAGATAGGCCGTGTCTCTTGTCTCTTGACTCTCGAAAGCACGTATCGTCACGACGACTTTACAACAGTCGTGAATATCGCGATGATTGTGCGATGATTATAATGAGGGAGAAAAATAAGAATTAGAAACACAGAAACATAACATTACCCAATTTATCCCGGCATACTGCAACAATACGATTGAGGGAGACCTTCATGGAGATGGAGGTGAATCAAGGATAAGAAACGGAATTGATATTAAGAGAGGGAAGAAATTAAATTTATATGAACAAACGTATAAGAAAAGAATCACATAAAAATATTAATAATTTTAATAATAATAATAATAATAATTAATTCTGGAAGTTTTGTTTGCTGAGATATTATGAATCCCTAAAAGGCTTTCAAATGCCTACTTAAATTCACTTTATCCAAGTTTAGAACTTATTAGTGATAAATCTAAAAATTTCTTTTAATCTGCATTTATTATTTATTTATTTCATGCACAGCCATAACCGTGCAGGACAAATTATAGAGAACAATGTGATAACGGTAACAGGTACTAAATGTGAATACGTTTACTCAGGAGAAAATTCATAGCTATCTTGTGATTTCACTAGTGAATTTTAACATATCAATTAGTACTATTATTATTGCATAAGAAAGGGTTAGTTGTAGGCGATACGTTTTGACAAAGTATTTTCCAGCACCTCATGCTTTATTTTATCTTCATACAATACGTAATCGCAGTAACACTGCTATATTTCGCTCGCGATCTAATAATGCCATTGACAATGTAATAAAAATAATTCAAAACTAAATTTAAGGCTTCCATTTCGCTTATTTTTAAGACGACATACATTATCGTTGCTTATCTTGTGTTACAAACATAGCAAAAACACAAACAATATTGTTATCGTAATGTCGCTATTATAAAAGATTGTTTTAGTAGCACTGTTTATTTTATACTTGCAAATGCAAATAATTTAATTGAATTTTATTATAAAACCTAATATTCTGCGTTACTTCACTACAGTCTTATCTTATAGCCATACAGTCTCGAAAATTTCACGATTTGTTAAGACATATTTTTACAATAATAAATAAATCTTACCGTGAATTATAGAAACTTTTTTTTAATAAAAAGAGATAAGTAGCATCGCATATAATGTTTAGCTGACTTACAATGATCAGATAAAATTTTAGTAATTAATAATGTAAGCATTATTACAGTTAATTTATGTTATCTTTATAACATTCACATATTTCTCAGTGATGCACAACTATATAAACATTTTACATCATAATGTATATTAAATATTACTTTTCTATTCTTTGGAGCTACATTCGTGTCTCCTTATTCGCATGAGATATTTCAGGAGACAATAACAAGAATCACATAAAACTTAGTATTACCTTAAAGATATATATTGTATATATATTTACAAGTAAATATAAATAACTGTTTAATACGTATTTAGTTCATAATCTCGCCATTTTAAATACATTAATATATTATGGCTTTTGACTAGAATAATAAAATATACCTGAAAACTTTTCTAGTATTTAAGTGAACAGTGGGAATCAATACTACAGATTATGTACTTTTTCTACCCTGTTTCCTTATAAATAAACTAAAATTGAACACAAAAAAATAATTGTACCCTCAACTGCATGGGTTATTGAATATTATTGAATTCTTAAGAAGTTATTAGACTTTCACATATATAGCACACATTAAAACAATATTGTAATGTATCACTTTGATATTACTACAAGAATCTTAAAGTTTCTAAGTGAACTAAAATATTACTAAGCTTTATACTTTGGGGATTCTATAGATTTTTCCTACGCTCCTTTTTAAAAAAAAAGTGTTCAATAATTAAAAATATTATTTTTTTTATTGTTTCTATACGTGATATTTTAAGTAAAATAAATTTAGAAGAAAGTAAACAATATGTTTAAATACAAAAATACAACTGCAAAAATTTTGTAGCTCAAAAAATTAAATTTGATCAAAATAAAAATCAGTGTATGATACAATTTTCAGAAAATCAAACATATTTTTAGAAGCAATTTATAAGTGCATTACAATGAATAATTAATAATTCCGACACATTACATTATTTTTATAACAGTGTAACATTATGTGAATAATTTAGCTGAATGCGAATTTAATAAGTATTTCAACATAAGTCTATTAAGATGCACAATAGCAAACGACAAAAAGCAAAATTAGATTCAAGATATTTTACCGGTCATGCAGGCGAGGGTCTTAACATAAATGTAACAAAAGCTTGACTTTTTGTTCTATTGAAATTCAAGTAAAAGTTATAAGTAATTTTTAATAGAAAAACAAGTAATTTAATGTATGATAGATCATTTATTGTAAAAATCAATGCGTTTGTTACATTAGTCAAGTTTGGCACAGCCTCTTACACAGTTAAGTCACGATCTAATACAAGTCAGTTAAATCCTTACTAGAAAACTTCACGTTACGCTGGATTTTTTTTTTTTTTTTTTAAATCATACCAAGAATTATTTACGTAAAACCGACCGGGAAAAATGATCATTCATATAGTTGAAGTGATAATTAAACTTTGACAAATTACCATAAAACTTAGAAGAAGATTTGAATTTTCTTCCCCGAGCAGTTTCAGTAAAATATCAAGGTATATTCAATGTAAGAAACAGACAATCAACGAGCAGAGGCGTGCTTTTTACGTAATCCTAAGAAAAGGAAGAAAACTTGTTATACCATGCACTCTCTTCGTACATTGTACAATTGAAGCAACGTTCTATATATATTTATATATAGGCTCGTCTTAAACGATGTGATGGTATCAACTGTATATATAGGTAAATTCTGTGAGGATTATGAGAATCGGATGAAAGTGTCTTGGATGTGTGCTAGTGCATTTATCAACGTCAATCAAAGAGCAGCGATTAAAAATTAGAAGATATTTTAAAAACCAAAAGAATCAGAATTATGTTCATTGGATATATTTTACTATTTAAGAAAATTAATTTAAAAGTTAACTTAGACACAATTAATTTAATAAACATCAATTATTATTTAACAATAATATATAAACACTTAAAAACACACACATTTTTAAGAGAAAATTGCTTTTTGGGCAAATAGTTGCAACTGATAAACTTTGCTACTTTGCCGTTGGCGTGATGAGTAGCTTTATTACACATCATTTTGCGATATCAAAATGTTATGTTTATCTTTCGTTTTCAGAAACAAAAAGAACGCGCTTTTCAGGATTTTAATTTAAAAATCGCTGATAAAGATTAAAGTCCGTTTGAAATCCGTCTTTTAATCAAACTTAACTGACCCACTTAGAATCTCGTAACCAGAGTTACGTTTATTTCCCATGACTAGAAACCCTCAAGCCAGTAAGTTAAGTATACTTTGTTTAAAAAAAAGTTGAGAAACCCTGAACTACATCTTAGTCCACGAAGTCTTAACAATTTGCAAGCGAGTTAAATACCGTACGAGTACACAGAGAAAGATACTAATGAATATATCTTTCTCATCCTTGAACTGCAAACACGTCCGCCTTTCTTTTGTAAAAAATTAGCTCCCACGCGTCAATAAATTAAAGCAGTAGTATTAGAGCGGTAAAAATTCGTAATGCCTTTGTAATATAATTCACCCTTTTAACAAGCTATCTACAAGTTTTTTGTCAATGACTAGATTATGAGTATTATCAACGAATATATATATATATATACCTACCTCTACACATGCGAAAAATTTCTTTAAATATATCTCTAAAATTTTCTTAGGCACAGCTACTGCACTTGCGTATGCAGCAGTGTAGGCCCTAGTCATAAGCTTTGGTAAATATGTTACAAGGTACAATTCGGTAAATAATTCTATGTATCTGGGGTAACGTATTAATTTACTAAAAGCCCTAGTAAAACGTCTTGATAGATTTCTCTGAGCAAACTCGTCCGAATCTATCAAAAACTTAGCCAATTTGATATCTGAAAATTTAACGCTCACGTTTACTTTGGACGTGGGTCAAGGCGCTTTCAGAATGAAACTACATAGCCGATCAAAGTTCATCAAAGATGTCGACTAATTAATTCAAAGCCTTTCTAATACCGTAGAGCAACTTGTAAAAGGTAAATTATCAGCTAGTAAGTCGAGAAAGCGAGCGCAAGAATGATAGAGAGAACCGGAGCGCGTCTAGCTTTTTGACTTTCGCGAGCGTAGGACAGAGAGCGGATTCAGACGGCGCCGGGGCGTGTTCTCGGTGGACGAGGAACTGCCGATTTTCAACTTCGGCGCCTTCTGCGTCTTTTGCGACTTTAGATCTTTTGGGGTCTGAGTTTTCACCGATTTCGAATTGCCCGCAGCACTAGGGGCTGTTGTTACAGAGGTGGATGCGGTTGCAGTTGTGATATTGGTGGTGATAGTAGTGGTGGCGGTGGTGGTGATAGTGGTTGTGGTGTTTGATTGGGAGTAGGTTTGGTCTTTGGGGCTTACTTGTACCTCGCAGGGAGGTGGTGCGCTCCTATACGACGGTACTATCTTGAATGTTACTGATCCACGAGCTTCTCGCTGTAACACAGAAGATATCATTACGTTATTTTATTTTTAATTTAGTTAAATTTATTTTTAACATGTTTTATACAGTGAATTTTGCTTGATACAGTTATTTTTTAATGAATATATATTTCGATGTTCAGTAATTCCATGTAAAGATTTAACACTATCAGCGATGGCATGACACGAGCGGTTCAATCGAAGTTTGTAAGCGCATCGATCGTTTAATCTTTTCGACACGAATTAAGGCACGAACACAGCGGATTATACTAATTTCACTCGGTTGCCATGTACTTGCTGACTATATAATCTTTACATTTTAGATATTGCAACAGTACAGTAAAGAATATTATCTGTATATAAAGGACGTGTTGAAAATTATAATTCCTTTATACCATATGATTTAAATACATTTCACATGCAATTATAAGTTAAATACAAGTACTCACAAGAATCTTCTGTAAGGCGTTTACTGACTGATTAGCTACTGCAATTCCGTTGATTTCCCTAATTTCATCACCGACATGTAAAGTAGCTTGTCTATGAATCATTCCACCGTGCATGATTCTTGCAACAATGCATTTTCCGTCTTCGTTCATTTTGAGAGTTATTCCCTGAAAATTTTCATGTCATAATTAATCTCACTGATGAATAAAAAATATTTTTATGCGTGTGAAGAATAAAGAATAATTTATAGTATCTATGTATAAATTAAAAGAATTATACCGTCTGCACCAGAAGGTTAATTGTACTTTTCCCAATAAACTTTTTGTATATAGAATTACCATGCCCAACAACTATGTAAAAAGCTATTTTGATTGCAAGCGTAAAATACTTTTGATTAAATAAATTAGGTCACTTTATTACGAAATAGCTTATAAAATAATGAAGCAAAATAATGAAGAGTTAATTTAATAAAGCGAGTGAAAATGTTCGTGCATACGCGTTGTAAACAAATAGCGTAAACACACGCGGTATATGCTTGTACGCACGAGGTTGGACTTTTCTACTAGAGACTTTGAGGGAAAAGCGCGACCATACACCTGGGCTCGTTATTATCCTGGCCACCTTACTTGCCTGATTCCTGATATACCCACGGTAAGCAAATACCTCGCATTTGTACAATGTAATTAAAAGAAACAGCCCTCCTGTACATTCGGATTGCTTTTACGCCATTCTAACTAGTGCTCTTGCCTATTTCAATAAATGTAATTGCTGTTTCCTCCCTTCCCCAGCCTGTTATTTAACGTTTATAAAGAGCTTAACGAAGCGGCGCTCGATATTTATTCTACCCTCTGTTCTATTCTCCAATAACAACGCGATATCCGTTACAATTTCCTCCACGAGCAAAAGAAAGCGACGACGACGGAGCTTCACAGGCCCCACCGCAATCCATTTCGTGCCATTTACTTGGGCCGACCGCGAGCGAGATCGAACGTTATGGCCAATCGTGATTGAATCTCCGCGTCTGTATATATATAGCATAGCCGTACACGCGTGCCAGTTGATTGACCCTCGTCGACTTTGTATCTTTCGATTCGCTCCATCCCTCCGGGATCGAAGAGAATGAGGGTAACAAGACTTTTGAATGACTTACCATGGGCTCGTCGGTGTTCTTTTGGAACTGGACGAGCCTAACTCTCGTGACGTTCTCGAGTTCAAGGTCGCCGTTCTGCCCCTCGAGATCGTCGCCGCCGTTGAGGAAGGGAAAGATGGGCGGCGGCGTCGCTCGCTTAGCATCCTCACCGTACACCTCCTGGCCCGTCACGTCTTGCGCCTGGAGTAGAGCCTGGAGCAGAGAAGCACATGCGCGTGTTAATCTAGCGCAGTTAATAACCGCAGAGGTCGATAGCTGATCGATAATAAGGTATATTATGGGTACAGTTATTGATATACATGTGTAGCGGGCTCTTGCGA
This sequence comes from Torymus auratus, assembly GCA_900474315.1. Taxonomy (NCBI): domain Eukaryota; kingdom Metazoa; phylum Arthropoda; class Insecta; order Hymenoptera; family Torymidae; genus Torymus; species Torymus auratus. The sequence continues at coordinate 23,205 of UXGD01001438.1, forward strand.
GACAAGTATGCGCCTCGCCGATAATTTATCACCGAAGACTGAGCATTACGGGTATATAGGCTGTATATATACCGGTGGCACTTTTAGAGATAGGAGAGAGCGGGCGGGAGCTATTCACCGTTTTAGATATAACTCTTCTGCTGATCTTGACTTTTTTCGCCAACGGCGTAATCTCCCGCTCTCTTGAATAGATTTACATTTAAAAAATGAAGGACGCGGAAAATAGGGCATCGACAAATTTTCATTTATCCGATACAGAATAATAGCTTCACGAACTTTTCTTCAAGAATTTTATTCGCCATATAACGTATATATCGGTGCAGTGTGTATATACTTATATATAAATTTATCGAAGCGTTTTAGAAGTCCCGATAAGGAGGAAATACGCTGCTGTCGATAAAAATATTATGATTTCATTATTTAGATACGTAATATATCGTTCGTTGCGTGAGATTTATTGCACCGATGTAGCGCACGCAAAATATCGAGGGCGTTTATTCGAAACGCGGTCAAACTTGTCACCTGTGCATCGCCGATAGCCGACTCTCCTATTTCCCCACATAGGATATGCCTTTTGCTTCGATGACTTCTAATTTACATGCAAATGCTTTTAAAAAATATCGGGCTATAAAACATCGCGGGCGTATAAAAGCCGATTTTCATATTTTTAAAACTTTGAGCTGGGAATGCGACAAAAACAGATTTGTTTTAAAAAATTGTGTTACGGTTATAGTATATAAATGAGCTCATTCAATGTAAGAAAAATATTTTTACATTTTTATTTGAACGAATACTCTTTTTTTTTCTTGACTGGCTTTTCTCACGTACCTCTTTTGTTTTTGATAAAACAATTTTATTAAGCAACAAACATACGAAATACAAGTGCCTCCAACCCCCCGTCCGTGTACCCCTCGGTCCCTCCCTCCTCGTATCGATATAATCGATAACTATGGGGGTAGCGTACATTGTCGATTCGGTTAATCGAGATGCACACTTTATACAGCGTACTAATTAATTACGCCCCCCTATATTTTATTTCATAAAGTTCATATATTCCCCTTTATAAACTGAAAGGTTAAGTGGAAAAAGCCAGCCAATTGTAAAAAGCGTATTATTATACTTTTGGTTACACCAGACAAATAATTCGAAGGAACTAATTTACATAATTTTAATTGAGGATGTTTTTGTTGGAAGCTTAGGCAATGTAATAATGCATCAAGAGAAAATATTTTGCTACGAAGAATATTAGAACTCTTCTGAGAAATTTAGATTCAAATTTTAATTTTAATTTAGGCAACTATTTGCCTTCTGACTCCATCATAACTCTACAATCTACAAGTTAATTTTAATAACGAAACTAATACTCCGTTTAAAACTGAATTCATATTAATTTTAATTTCCACTCGAATAATCATTAAAAGGCAGACTGCGCAAGAGAGGTAGAGAGGCGAGCGCACTCGAAAATTATGCAAGCATCCAGCATTGTACGTACAGGATTTTCGTGGAGCATACAACAGACGCACACATACACACGCGCACGTTCTAAGTAACTTATTTTTACCTAATCAGTTTCCGCCTCCGTTTTATGCTTACATTGCCTTCCTATTGCGGGCGAACAATTACGTCCTAAAAATGCTACGTCGGCAGGGCCGAGATAAAGGGGCCAAAACATAGCTCGCAATTAAAGTTAAAAGCAAAAATGCATATAATTCTTCCGCATGAAAAGACTTCCAGAGTCCATTTTACGTATTATTCCGAGAAAAGAAGCGAAAACAAGAAAACAAAATCGTTGAGCAGAATATTTTGCGGTTTTTAGTCGAGCTCGCGGTGCGTGATAAAAAAAAAAGAAAGAAGGAGAGATGCACAATACGAAGTCTAGTCAAAATTCACAAAGTAACTGTGTCAAGAAATTGCTACAAAGAACGCATTGCTGATTTTTCGGCGATAAAGCAAACCTCGTTGTCTTTCTTTTTTTTTTTGTTTCAGTGCTGCGGGAGAAGAAGAGACACAAACCCACACACACACACACGTAGCAAAGAGCCTGGAAGGAAGAAATACTAGTTTCATCACGAGATTCTTTTGAGAGCTCGCGAGAGGAGGAAGATTGCTTCAGCCGAGGATAAATTCCGCGACCTTGACACGGTTGCAAATATCGCGAAAGAGAGCTTTCATAAGCATTCGTTGTCGTCGTCGTCGTTGTCTCCCAGTGTGTCTCTCGCGCGCCGACGGGTACACATCCTCGAGGACCCGGAGAGCTCCGCGGGGCATTATGTTCTTTTTTTCCGAAAAGAAAAGAGGAGAAATACAACGGCTAACTGGCCGTTATTAGCTGCGCCACACTCACTCGGCAATTTTTTTTTCTCCCGCCGCAGCCTCCCCCAGCTTAATGTTTACCCGAGAACAATGGAATCTAGCTGGGGTACTGCAGCGCTCGCTATACTCTACATATACATGCTCGTTGCCATCGCGTGCGATGAGACTATTATTATCATTATTATTATTATTATTATTAAAGAGCAACAATGTCGCCCAGGCCCTCCTCTCGATATACCATATAATTATTCGCGTGATTTATCACGGCTGCTCGGCCCCCCCTTTGAATCAACAAGCAGCCAGCCGCGAAATAATATCGCACGTTTATTATAACCTGTCGGGAAAGGGGCTCTAGTGCGCCCACGATACAAATGGAAATCTCGCGTATAATGTATAGCCTGAAAATTACGCGATGAAAAAGAAAAGAGAGAGAGAGAGAACGCAAAGATTTAATATTATATATATATCCATGAAGCCTGCGAAAACTCACATAGCAGAGCATCTCTTTCGGCGCGGGCCTTTCTCACGCTGGGAGATATATTATGCTCTTCAGTTCGCGCTTTTTGGTACGCCTACGACTGCTAGCAGTAAAAGCAGCATCCAACGAAACCGATAAGCGACAAACATTTCGGCTTCGCTCGCCCGGACAAACAGAGTAATTCGCGGTGCTGAAATCGCGGGGCAGGACGACCGACTCGCCTAATATACATATATATATATAGATATACACGACAGTCAGTCGTCATTCAGGTGTGTGTATACACACGAACGAGCTAGCGCGCCGCGCGAAAGGGAGCCCTGCAGTACCGCACGTGCAGACGGTTGGCCGAGCACTGACTGAGAAGAGCCCAGCACATGCACTGCACTCACACACTAACCCGGCGCCATTCGCGTCACACGTACCACCTCTCTGCCTCTCTCACTCGCTCATACCTCGTCTCACTTTGTTCGAGCTGCACATGTGTGGGCGATGCGCACCGGTTGGCTCCTGTATCTATAGCTGTTTTGTTAATTGAAATTTACATTGCTCTAACGAGGAAGATGAGGGAGAGACATCCGTCATTGTTGCAGTTTGCCAATTATCTTGCATCTTTGGGAGTGCACATATATGTGACGCGATTCTGTTTATTATAATATAGATGGGAAAGCATTTGTTTTTATTTAGCGGTAAATGCGTTCGAGTTTACAGAGGCTAATGGTGAATGATAAAACAGTTGAGCGAATAACTAACGGGGAAACTTTGGACTTCGTGGTGCGCCAAAGAATAATGACGTCTACGGGGGGGATGTTGCGGAGAAATTTCCAAGTTCTGCTAATTCAAGTTTACTCAGTTCATAGCTTAATTTGATAATTTGACTCGATGAAATTTAGTTGCAAAAATAATGGTAAGAGCAACTTCGTGTCTGCCGTCTGAGAGTACCCAAATGTAATTTTCATTTGTCCTTTCATAATTTAAACACTGCACCTCGTCGACTCGTGAAAGTGTGTGAAAATGTGAAAACATTTAGCGATGTTAAATATAATAATGTAATAGCTGTTACAATGTTGTTTAATTAATGAAATGTATATATATTGTTATGTGTAATTAAAATTAATTTGCTTTATTGTTAGTGTTAAATACGTTGATACCTTTATCCTCGCTTTAATTAAAATGATTTATTTTATATTAAATATTTTAATAACTAATTTGTTAGCGAGCGCGATACTGCTCAAGTTTGCGGCTGAGCAAACTGTGATATTACTACTGAAATTAAAAGGTAGATGTTTGAACGTATTATAGTGGCCAAGATGTACGCTGGGACGCGTGATTATTTTTAAATCTCTCGTGAATGCAAAGCACTGAAAGTGTGACACTGTGTGTCTTTGTCAAATTTGGAATGAAATAATTCGTTTGAAATCTCGACTCTCGCTGCACGTTAGTTAAACTTGGCCTCGCGACACTTACTTAGTTTTACCCGAGAATCCTTACACTTATTGTGTTCTCTCTCCCTTTCTTTATTCTCGGCCGAGCAACCCCCCGCGTGATTACGTCGTCATTTATGCGCCAAAGAAAAGAGGAGCAAGAGTCAGCTTCAATAATTAACATTTACTAATTAGGTCGCTGAAAAAGAAATATGCAAACGCATCGTAATTAGCAAACCCTGCCCCGCTGCGGACGCTCTCATTATAGTATACTCTTGCACTTGTAATTCGAAAAATCCCTCCCCCAGGCACTTACGAAAAAAAGTTAAAACTAAAATTAGGCGCTGCCGCGTAAAAGTCAATAACTCAAAGGACTTTGCCAAAGCTCCGGGAAAAGTCTGCAAAGTCGCGAGATGTCACTGTAGAGCGAGCGCGTATTTAGGCCATGTTTCCATACAGACTTCCAGAGGGTATTTAGAGGATATTGTTCATTCCCCAGTTTCAAAGGGTTCTCACGTCGTGCGAGTGATGGCGCTTCGCGCGCCTGGAGCACTTTGCCCAAAACTAACAAGCGCCCGGGCCGCGCATTACAGCGCTTGCTGTCACATTTTCCGCGCGTGTGTTAGTATTATATAGCGGTTCATTAACGTGGGGGCGAGTGAAAACAATCGCGCCAGTGTGCGGAATAACAACGTGGCTCGTATCGCGTGGGCAGGATCGTAAATTGATGATAACAAATATAATATATATAAATGTAGGAGGGCGGCGCTTCCTGCTTAATTTAAATTAATTTCAAATTGCTTGAGCGAGTAATTTTGCTCATTGAATCAAATTTCATTCATCAAAAACCGATTGGTACTAATTCGTTGCGGCCAGGGGTACTGAGAAATTAAACGAAATTTATAACGAGAATTATATTTATAAATATGGCGGTGTTTTCAATTATTTTCTTTTTAAACTTGTCAAAGATACGATGCGTTAAGCTCACAGCGATGAATAATGAAAAGGTTATAAAATTTTATTGTCAATTGATAAACTTTACGTTACTTTAATATAAGATGACTAACAACGATGTATTTATTTAATAAAAGCAGCTGTAACACCGCTGCTAATTATATGAGCCAGATTGCTTTCTCAAAGAGACAATGAAACTTTTGTACACTGACAATTGTTTCTTCTTACTTTTTCATTTTCTCTTTAACTATGAAACAATGACGTCAGGGTTAAAAAATGACATCTTGGCATTATATTTCTAATATACAATTTATTTTAATTGTAACACGTTTCTTACGTGTGAATAAAAAATAAGTTATTTTCTTTAAATAAGTGGAATTTTATCTCTTGCATTTCTTTCTTTACAAGTTTTTTAAGAAAAAAATACTGACGACACTAGGAAATACTTATAATTTTAGTATTATGTATATATACTTATACAATGCAGAATATGACGAGGCCGATCGGATCTAGCAATATGAGGACGACCCGAAGAAAAACGCGCAAAGGCATCGGTAGCTCATCACAAGAAGAACAGCGGACGCGAAAATATTATAAAAGTTGTAATGGTCCAAAATATACTGCATATATTACAGGCAGAGATTTTCCAAAAGATGCATATTCGGACACAATGAATCCGATAATTCAAAATTGATCATAATCCTGAGTTAAAAAAATATCACTCTTACAAAGCTTTCTCTTTAGCAATTAGATATGAAAATTTTATTTAAAAAAATTTAAGTAATGGCTCAAAATTCATTAGTTAATATTTTTGTTTAGCACTAAATTCTTTTTTTTATTTGCGGCTCGGCTAAAACTTATATTAAAAGAGATTCCAATATCACGGGGTCAGTACATTTTCGAAAAGCTTTACACTTAATAGTTTCAAAGCCTGAAAGGGGCTTAAGGACTTAAGTATTTTTTTACTAATCGCGTCTCGTTCATTCAGGCCACTAATAACTGCATTGTAAGATCTTCTGAAAGTTATTGGAATGGAAATTAAAAGCATTTAGTTATAAAGAGTTTCGTTAGTAAAGGGTAAATTAAAATGACCAATTTCTTTGTGATCATGATATATTATCCATGAAATTGAATGTGTTTTAATATATAATAATAAATCTATTACTATAATTAAGTATCAGATTTCTAACGTAATTACAGTTTATGTAATTTCTCTGTCAAATGACGTATTCGCGAGTGCGCAATAGGATTGCGGTGACCTCGGTGTATTTCCGGATATTGCTGCAATAAATTCAACGCCATACATTTGGGAAATACTTTAGCAATGTTTTCCAGCAGCCACATGGTAAGTAGTCGTGATTAAAGATGACACCTAGACGAAATATATTGGGCCAAGATTTACTATATATTGCTCATTTCCTGATGGTCAAAAGCAAAGTATATTTACATCAGTAATATTAAGCTTAAGGACTTTTAGGCAGAATCATGCTTTTTGTAACATCAAGAATTTTTTATTCGCATTCATCGTAAAATAAGTTTAAAAAATACATTTAATAATGTAAAATAATTATCTAAAAATAATCTAGAAACTTTGCGAAAAGTATGCTCTAAACGATTCTCAGTCGTTCTTACAAAACCATATTTAACATAAAAATAAGATAGCGCATAAATATCGAAAACTGTTGTAGATTACAGTTGCCAGAGTTCTGTATAAAATTCGAGTCGAAACACGTCTTTATGGTGAATTCATGACTAGTATAACTGGCATGAGTAAGCGATTGGATTTATTGGAATTGTGATAGCGCGATGTTTCAATTCCGTTGAACATTATGCATTTATCAAATACACCGCAGGTAACTTTACCATCATAAATTGTACAATAAATAGTGACCAATTTCTAAACGGGAAATATCCAGAAAATTATGTTTTATTGCTATCCGAATATAACGAGTGGAGTCATACAAATATAATATTTTAGCAATAAAAATAAGCAAAAAAGAAATATCGAACGAGCGCTACGGAAGAATTTAAAAAAGCATGAGCCATATAAATATTGAGCGAAAGCATCTGGAAAACGTGACTCACTACATAGTTTTTAACACCCGGAAAACCCCTTGCAAAATGTACGAGCGTATACGAAAAAGCCTGTAATATATGCGCCACATCAGACATTCAACTCCACACTCCATTCGGCCACACCCTATATATACTCCGAATTCTTCCCCGGGCCGCGCGCGAGCACAGAATTTTCCTACTCGTACATCATCGCGCGTGAATAATTAATCGGATCCGAGAAAGCTGTCGATCCGACGGATAGGCAGTGATTTTTCGGCACAGAGTATTAATAAGCCGAGCACTGCGCTGATCGACAGCTGACGCGATAACGTAGGAGGGGGGCGAAAGAAATGAGATACTCGAGTAAAATGCACTTTCGGTGAAAATGTATCATCGGTAGAGGGAGGAGAGTAAGTATTCCGCTAAATCTCGAAGATAAATTCGCGTCGATCTGTGTGTGCTTGTGGCTAGGTCGGGCCGCGCACGCCGAAGTAGGGCGATTTTCTGCATCATTTGCGGTGGCATGTGTATGTGTGTGTGTATATATATATATATATATAGGGAGAAAGCGAGAGAGTCCGAGCCAAACTTTCTGGCAGCAAGCCTAAGAACGGGCGTCTCTAATTGAATTTTATTCAGTGAAATCCGAGCAAAGTCGAATGTCAAATCGAAGCGGTCCCGGGCTAATGTATTTTCATTAATTTGTTAAAATACAAGCTTGGACTTTCGTTTGAAATGTTCCCCGCGTGTGCCTTGAGATGTAATGCGATCGCGAGTGTCCTTTAAAATTTCCGGAGTATATCCGAGATTAATTAATGTATATTTATCGAGAGGACGTGGACGACGGTCGCGCAAAAACTGCGCATCAATTTTGCTAAAAGTTACACTGCTTATACTCCAGTAAACCGTTGCTATCTGCTACTACTCTCGATACTGAGGTAATGCAATGAATTAGTCTGGAGCTTTAAAACGCTGGAATGAAATATGAGCGAGCAAACGACTCGGAGAGAGATAGCGCGGTGCCGTCTTGCTCTGATAAATCTATAGCGTTCGCCCATCGCGTCCCTCGTGTCCTTTCTACCCTATCTCTCTAACATGAACGACAGAGAGAGGTAGAGGGGGGAGATAGGGAGTAGTAGCTAACTTGTATTTAATTGCTCGGCAAACGATCGATCCGAAAAGCCAGCTTTCATCGACTGTGCGCACGACTCGCTGCTTCCGAAACACGCATTAATTGACAGAGCCCTTGATTGGATACACGGCAGTAGAGCATCACGCTCTCAGCCCGTACAGGGGGATAGTCGCTGGTCCCGGAGGTGCCATGCTTTATGTATCCTACCGCCAATTCTGAGAATGAGAGGGAGAAGGAGAGTGAGAGAGTGAACAAGTATGTTTGCTAATTCGCTAACTGCTTTCGCCACAGGATGTTTCCTCCTCCTTCTTCTCCTCCTCCTCCTCCTTAAGCCTCCGCGACGCCGTCTAACGTTCAAGGTTATACGTTCGCGCAGCTGCGACGGCGACATCCTCGGCGAGGTTCTCGCGGCGCAAAGTTACTTAACACGCTGTCGCATCACTCGCTTTACGTTCCCCTAACAACAATGACGTGGCATCGCGCAGACTCTCCTCGCAATACAAGTACGCACATATTATATAAAATATAATATTCGTCGAATAGTACAGCGCATATTTAGACCGACGGCGTCGCGTCTATATATGATTGATCGCCGTATAAATTTGCCAGTCTGACCTTCGCCCGCTCGTGCGCGAGTAATGGGCTCATGTTAATACGTCAGCTGAGAGAGAGTATAGTATAGTCTACGTGTCCCGAGACTTCGGTTAACAATTAATCAAGAACGAACGATCCGTGTTGCGGCTTAATCCGCATACTTGTTTCGCCGACAGAGGAATGTACTTAGACCGTCCCCCGGGCGGGTTACCTATACACGAGAGCACGCTCGGAGACACACGCACGCACACATACGCGCGCGCTCCTACGACACCCTTGAGATGCAATCGCACTTTGTGAGGCTGCTGCTGCTGCTTCCTCGCAAGGCACTAAAACTTTTTACGGGGAGAGAGCAGAGAGCGGAATCCAGTCGCGTGTGTGTAGGGCCTGCAGATGCTTTGCCGTCTATTCTTTGGCCAACGATACGTTCTTTATATATATTTATTAAAAAGTTAATGACGGAGCATAAAAATTCATGTTACTTATCAAGCGCTGCGGCGGTGATAGTGGCGGATGTGCGTGTGTAAGCGTGTGCGCAATAATGCAACTACGCGAATCAACGAGAAGATGGAGGTTTAATTTAATCTGCGGTGGCAACTCGCTCATAACGCCCATTGTAAGCATTAACTCGACGTTATACTTCACCGAAGACTGAAAGACAAACTTGAATTTGAAGAAGGTAATTTGGACGGCTGCGAGACATTTCGTTCGCTATACGTTTCGCTTGCAGAGCCCTGTACATATCGGTGTATATATATGCGCGGATAACCGAAAAAGGTTCGGTGTGGCCGCGCGAACAAAAAAGGGTGAAAAATTGACTTAATAAAAAAAAACTAGCTCCCGCGCGAAAATTGGATTAAGTTTTTTTCAGATGAGCGAGCCTTTAATTGCTCCTCTTTTGTTTGTGCTCGCATTGAAGTAAAAGGTCCATTCGATCCGTCCGCCGAACTCTTTAATATTGCAATGCATCAAAATAGGTCAGTCGACTCAGCTCTCTCGTGAAATACAAAGAGGCAAGCTTGTCTATGTATATAGATGACGACGTGATTTCTGCTGCAGTACTTTCGCCCCTGTCTGTGTGTGCATATGTAGGTACATGTGTGCGCTGTAGCAGCTAGGCTACAGCAGGACATGGACGCGACAGAACGGGCAACCGCGCGCGTGTAAATGTATTTGTCGGTTGAAAAAGTTTCGTGTGCGCGCCGGCGTGAGCTACAAAGCTGTTGGGGTCTATGTCACGTGGCTGTATATGAGTAATTCCACGTAAAACATCAAACAACTATGGGTATAAAAAATTAATAGAAAATTTTTTGAGGGGTGCATGTCGATCGGGTAGCAAGCTTTCTTGCGGAACTTTATTTTTTTTTTATTTTAATGCTTTAGAAAGCCCCCTTCTTTAAACATACATCAATTCATCGGGAGAGTCGCACTTAATTAAAAGTCAATGTAAGTTGACAATGCCAGCTTTTGTTTGCTTTTTAAATAAAAAATATTAATTCTTTCAAAAGCCACATAATTTAAAAAATGAGCGTAAAATATACTAGAGTTTTTGAACTTATGTAACTTTTTGAAAGAATTAAGAGTTTTACATTCTGTAAAGAGTAAATAAAAGCTAGCATTCTCTAGTTTTTTTTTTTTTTTTTTTTTTATTTATGTGTGACAAAATGATTTACGTCGACAGAAGGTTATTTTTAAGCATTATTTAAAAGTTATTGTCGGCAAAAACAGCTCGACACCGACTGACCGTGTTCACGATTCAGTGTTTGTATATTCAGGATGGCCCCGAGAAAGAAAAAAAACTGGTCTGGTAGGTGCAGCCCTCAAAAAATTCTATTTCTGTTTCCCTAGATTCGCTCATATTATACTATATGCGCAGTATTATACAGAAAGAGCACGAGCGTGGGTAGGCGAATTAAAATCCATTTTACAGCGATGAGAAAGAGAAAACTAGAGAGCAATTACCTCACGGCCCCTGTTCGCATAATGTGCTTATTATTGAAATTTGTCCAGAGCTCAAGTAAGCGAGTATACCCTCTCCTGGCCCGGAATATTTTTGCAGCCTCATCGTCGTGCTCTCCTCTGACCACTTGCCTAATACACGTTATACACACGCGTCTCTGAAATATTGATTTTTTCATTGGGCATTTCAATTACACTTTGAGCGAGCGCGTAGCGCCCAGAGTAAAAGCTCCAGAGCAGCAGGAGTATATAGAGAAAATTTTTCGCAAAGCTGCGTTACTGAAATATAAAATAGCTGCAAATAGGTATCAGGCAATTTGCAATTATTTTATCGTTTTTCTCTTCTACGTGAACTTTCAGGAATAAATAAAATAAAAGTTGGCAAAACGAGCTTTCGTTCTCTTTTTTTAAATCCAATAAGTTATTTCCTTTGAAAGTCGACCTTTTTCAAAGACGACTGTCAATATACACACTAATAAATAACGAAAATCCACAATATACATTATCCGTATGTTGGCGTCCAATTTTGAAGAAATGAAGGTAATTTTATATGAATGTCAAAGCAGAGCTTTTTTCGACCGCTTTTTTGTTTATTAAAGGCTTATTTAAATCCTCTAGTTAGGAGCTTTAAAATAACTATGACACTAAGTCTTTTTTAATGACTGGATATTCCTGCCTTTGGAATCAACCTTGGGGATCTTCTTGTGTAGAAGAACGAGCCTGTAATAGTATATTACGCACCTAGGGAGGAAAAAACTTGGACAGTCAATTTTACTCTCGTGGAGCGTATACTATTTTTCCTCACATCGAGGCCGAAAATGCCATATTTCCGTTTCGGAGCCG
>UXGD01001439.1:0-34956 GCA_900474315.1 Torymus auratus
TGGAACATTAATATGTGAAGTGGTGTGTTTTTTATTTCAAGGGTTGACCCTCCCCATCGACTATTTAAAATTGTTTCCAAAATAATGGAGGGTAGCTATAATATAGATATAGCAACATTAGCTAAAAGTTTCGAAACTAACAAGTTGTCTATTTTTGTGTAAACTAAAAAGCCTATAAGTGTTTAAGTACGAATTCGCAGGTAAATAAAATAATTACAGGAAGATTCGATAAAAAAAAATGGCACAGCGTAACTCGGCAAGCAGTTGAACCTCAGACCGTTCGTTTTCGTGCCAAGAGCACTGCCCGCTCATATCGCTAGATGCAACCCGATCCATCCCGCCACATGGTGCATACTATGCACACGTAACATAAGAAAAAACTTATTTTATTTTTAGATAATTTAGAATTTCTAGTTGAGATGGCACCTTTTCGAACCATCAACCGAAATGGCATTTTTTCGCACTTTTCATGTTGAGACGTCATCTGTTTGACGATCCTCCGAGATGACTCCTTTTCAAAATCTTAACTAACATGGCTCCTTTTTTAAACGCTTCTCTGAGATGGCTCCTTTTCAAACGCTAAACTGAGATGACTCCTTTCTCCTCCCAAGCGACGATAGATGCACTTCTCTCGTTAATCCTCTCTTGAAAAAAATGATAGCAGGAAGTAGTGGCTCATTTTAAGACTCAATGTGATTGGTTATTTGAATAAAAGCGCGGATAATTGATTTTTTTTTTTGAAAAATATGTTGGATTTCAATTTTGCAACTCAAGTATTTATAAAACTTCCAATTAATTAAAATAGAATAAAAACATTTGATTTTTTGCTTAAAAAATGTATATAGGTATCTAATTATCATTTAAACTAATTTAAACTAAATAGTAATGACAAATAACGTTCATAACATTAAAAACAAAATAGAACGCGCGAAGCGTGTTTGAATTTCGCTAGTTTGTAATAAATTGACAATGAAATAGAGTGCTAGCAAGTTGGAGCACGGGACCAAGTTAAGCATTTGTCATCGATCTTTGTATTCGAAGTACTTTCTGCTATCGGCGAACAATGAGCTAGTCACAAGTCGCATTGAAATCTCTATATTAGCAACAAAACTAGCGCCATTCCCAAATACATTGTTCCCAAAGACCGCGACAAATCCTCTCATTGAGCGCCACAATGCCGCAGGACTTCCGAGTCAAGCATCCTCTCCCTCTCAGGCCACCACGCGCATGGACATCGGAAGTTCAAAGCCGACCAAAAAAAAAGCTTGTCGGACCATCATCCATAGGCGAATGCACAAAAGCCGGCCTCGCGCCACCGCTAAATGGAATCGTCGAAACGTGAAGAGTGAGCCAGAGAGGGCGAAAACGCGCGCTCGCGTCAATCAATCAATCGAACAATCGCGCACACGCGCATAACGCGAAACGAGGCCCATTTCGCAAAATCGAACGCGCATATGTCGAGCTAAGCGCGCTCGCGCAATCAAACGTCCACGGGGACACAATGGCGATTGCGAATATTTCGCGAATTCGGCGGCGAACTATAAACGCCGGTCCTCTATCCGCCCTTTACCATCTCACCGCTGCCGCCGGAGATTCGATCTCTCGTTTGACGAATTCTACGCGCGTATATATGTATTCGTATATACATATACGCACAGTGAGTCGCCTTTATGCGAGCATAAAAAAAAGAGAGCTCGGAGAGAGAGAAGATGCAGCGAGGACGGGGGATGCGAGAGGGCAGAGAGAGAATGGCGCAATAAAGACGAAGTAGTAAAAAAGAAACTACTGACACACATGCACGCAGATGCGAATACAGGCGCATGCGTATATATTATAAGCTCGGCGAAATACGCACACACCTATACACACCGAATGCACGTCGAGCTACATCGCGTTCTATCATTTGCGTACGTCTGTGTGCCCGGACGTGTATATGTATATACGGGGGCTAGGCCAAAGGTTCTAAAAAGACGTAGACGCGCGCGTCGCGAATGAGCAAGTGAGAGAGAAGAGAGCTGATACAGTGCAGAAAGGGTGTGTCAGTGTATGTGTGTATGTGAGCACGGGGGAAAGGGGAAGAAAGAAAGCGGCGCCTTTGATCTCGCGCGCATATACCCACAACGTTGTACGTGAGAGCCACTCTCTTACCCGCACACACACACATACACACATAATATGCGCGCAGAGGCTAGTTTCATGCGATTCGGAAGGACTCTATATCGCTGCTGTATATATGCGTGCGTGCGTGTGTGTGTTTACGCGCGCATATCGCGAGAGCGAAACTCACCCTCCGCCCCTCCCCCCCGCCGACATATACATATTCATGCACTTGCACACTTGCGGGGCGCGGCAATTCGCGTCGCTTTGTTAGCTGCGTGCGTGAGCGCTCGCCCAAAGTGAGCCATAAATTTCTATATGGCTATATGTGTGCGTGTGTTATATGTGCGCCGGCCCGAGGGTATAGGCTGATGTGTGGACGCGGTGGTCCAGTCTCATCTGCACTTGCGGTATGGCCGCGCCGCCAATAGACTTCGAGCGTGCAGCTGGATGTATGTGTGGGTATGCATCTCTGTGTATGTATACGAGTGCGTCAGCATGGTTTGTGTATTATGGATAGGAGGAGGGAGAGTTCGATTTGGGAGCGAGGGAAGGAGAGAGCCAGGCGTAATTTGCGAGCTGATAAGGAACTGATGCGTGTGGCCTCCGTGACTTTTGCTTTATCGCGCAAAGTGGTCTGTTCGAAGGTGATATTGAGAGGAAACACGAGATTTGCGAGTTAATTAGTTATCGGGGATAGTCGTATTTAAGGGTGCGCTGTGGTATCCGAAGGTAGAATGTAGTCTTATACGAGTATGAATGATTGTTATGAGTAGAGAGTGTTGAAAGAGGTTGTGGATTTATAATAAATGGCTACTTTAATATGCATTTTAAAAAGTAATTAGCATTGATAGGAGAGGTGAATAATTCATTCGATTTTAGGATATTTTTCTGTTGAAATACAAATTCTTAATAAACGTTAATCATTTTTTTAGATATAGGAGCAAGTACAGCAGTAGCGACCTTTACCTACAAACAGCCATCAAGCGGTTCTCGTTTCTAGCTGGACGTTTTTGAATCGGATAACTGTGGTCAACTGTAGAATACAATTTTCTCCAACATATGTCGCAACCAATATTTTAAGTCAACAGAATGGGAACAACAATCACAAGGTTGAAAATTACATATAGTCTCAAAAGAGACCTAATCTGGTTTTCTATTATAACATTTTCAGAATGTTCTTTAAACTTTGGATCACCAAACTCATAAAATCTCCCTCTTCGTTTGAGCGAAAAACGTCATATCAGGTAAATACTCTACTTCCACACCCGCGTGAAAAAGTACTATTAATGAACGCAAAGAGAATAACTATTATTCGAAAGATAACTGTTAAATTAATTTGATGGTTTGTTTGAAACTTTAGTTTTTGCTAACAGCATTAAAAGTTGAACACAAAGGTTATGTAGCCTGATATGGAACAACTCTTTCTTAGTAAATACAACAAAAATTACGGCAAGCACTGTGAAAGACTATATTAAATTGAATATCGACGTATGTGAATGGAGCGCTTTACTCACACGTATAGTAAATATTAACACTGGGTATAAGTATAAATACCGCTCATAGATTACAACATGTGTAGTTCTATATAAGACTTTGTTTTACCTGAGAGAGAAAGGTATTATTTTCTACGTATTTATACAATGCTGTATATGCAATATTAATATCGAAATGAAAATAGAAATTTCTATATTATCTCGTGTATACATACTATCCGCACACAATTTATTACATTTTTATTCAACCACAAAAAAAGTATTAAATAATTTTCCATAATTCTGGCAGAAAATTAAGGATATTTTATGTAGTTAATGTGCTAATTAAATGGAAGCATTTTTAGCGAATATCAATATATAACAATAACACAATGTACTAAAAAGTAGTACTTAAAATATCAATAATGTCAAATGTAAATGTCTAAATTTACTTTGAAGAAATAGGTAATTAATGATTAAACATTTTCACTGGAAAGATCTTATTTTATTTCATCTTTCAGTATTCATCTTAATTTTTATATCTCTATTCCTTCTGAAGTGCCTCAAAGTTTACACTTGGGACCACCACTTTTTTAGCGTTTATTAATGACATTAGAGAAAATATAAGTTTATATTAAATTATTTTATATTCCGAAAAAATGTCATCTAATTAGTTTTTATAGGGAACGTAACTATGATCTCTACATTCATTTGTAATATTGGGCCATGTCCCCTTGATAGAGTTAGTTCTATAAAAGATTTAGAAGTAGTTTTTGATTCCAAATTTACTCTTTGTGACTATATTGATTATGTTATAACCAATGCTCTTCGTATGTTATGTTTTACATAAGACTCTTGAGGAATGCGCTTTTTTTAATCACATTTGATCACGATTATAGGGATGAATCGCGATACTTCGACTTACCCACCATCAAAGCTATGCTTTAATGACGTCTCAATATCATACAAACTATTAGTATTTATCGACAAACATGGTGATCTCTCTAAACTATTTAAATTTAAACAAAATATTTATACTTTACGACACATAATATGCCAATTTAATATGTATCACTGTAACCTTGACTGTACTGTCTATGGTTCAACCTTTAGATTGCGTCGTTAGTGAAACTCTTTAAAAATTGTTCTGTCAAACAACACAAACTTGTTCACACTCAAAAATCATGTAAAAGAGTCTTTATTAAAGTTTATTAGTCTTTAATTAAGAGTCTTAATTAAAGAGATTTTTTTAAGTCTTTATTAAGTCTTTATTAGTTTATGATCACATCTAGTACATTCACTGATCAATAGGGCTACTTTAATATTGTTATTTACATGTATATATGCTTATTTTAGCATTTTTATGTAAAGGGGCAATTCTTATTAATTTAAATAAAATAAAAATATCTTATACACTTTCAAAAGTCTTCTATGGCATATTAAACTATATTTTATACCACTCTAACCTAAAAATCGCAACTTTGACATGATGTTTAAGCTCTCGTAGTATAAAATACTGTATGAAACTCGTGTCTAAGGTGGTTTTACCGCATTCGACTTGTCTCACTCGCTTCGCTCGTGCGAAAGATTTCTCATATGGTAAATAATCACCTTCCACACTAGATACAAAAGATACTATTTTTATTGCACCTTATACACTTATGAAATTCACATGAACTTCAATAAAATATAGTTACAAAAGAAACCAACCACTTTCGATTTTTTCTTCTAAACGTTGATATTTTCCACCCTTCCAAAGCAATTGTCTTCAATGATACGAATACTCCGCGAAAAACCACAGCGGCTACATAGTATCAATTCTCGGTTACACTTTAGCCGGTCATTACGCAACATTACATCAGCCCCCTTTCACCACTGCACGAGTAATTTTCGCCGGCCAATAAAATATTCCTCGCGCGAGAACGCGCCACACCGCAGAACGCGTCGTGCGAGCGCACACACATATCAGACTCCCTAAATGAACAATGTCGCTATAGCTGACGAAATAAAAGAAACGGGAAATAGAGAGAAAGGGGGGACAGGGTTGAGAAAGGGAGCGATTGACCGCAGTCGCTATAGACACGCGAGTGTGTAAATTGTCCGATGCAAATCGCTTTTACTTCGCGTAAAGTCGAAGTTGTACTTCTGCGCGGTCGCGTCGAACACTTTGGCTGTTATAGGTTTTTATTGGGTGGCAAAGAAGGGCGAAAGTCTTTCTGCGGTCAAATTTCTGCGATTATGGTTAATTTTCGCGACTACTTTTTATGAAGTACATTAATTTTCCTGAGCGATAGTTTGTTGGATGGGAATTACGAATAGAAGTTCGAGAATTACGTGTATAACTAGTTCACTGATGAATTACAATGAAACTCTTTATCTTGATAATAATACTGAGTTATAAGGTGAAAAATAATATAAATTAAGTACTTTTTTCACGTATTTTTTATGGAAAGAAAACGACTCACCCTCGCTTACCTCACTTTTATATAATTCCACTTAAGAGTAATATAATATACGGAAAACAGAGGTAACTCGCCCAGTAAAGGTACCCATATCATTTTCAATCATAGCTTTCGATGTTAAGGATTAAAATTAAGTTAAAAATTAATTTACCTCAACATAATTAAAAAAAAAAGATTTATTTTAGTTGACAATCTAAATCTCGTATTACTAATGAATACAATAATGAAATGTAATTGTTCAAAAGATAGATTATAAAAAATAAGTATGGTTCATTTGAGCAAGCTTTGTAGAGATGGAAATAACGCAAATGAACATATCGCGGAAGTTAAATAAATGTGATGATTTTGAGAATTTTAAACGGTGTACCTGCGTGTTGAGAGAAGTTGTATTAGTCTACAACAACTTAAATAGAAAGCTTCTTCTGAGAGGAAACAAAAAGAATGTATTTAAATGATGTGAAGAATAAAATAAAACAGTTTCACGTAGAATTCGGACGATCCCAACAAAAAACTCACCGTCGCTGCTTGTCGGAGGAAGCAATTTGAAATGCGGAGCGGCCGTCTCGGTCACATAACCTTTTTCCTAAGAACGAGGTCGAACTACGCTGAATTCATTATGCTGCATGTAACGCCTTGGTAACGATCGGCCAGAAAAACCGCGATAGATGAGCGGCTGGACCGCGAAATTAAAGAGACCCCGCCGAATTCGGCGCTTTGTCGCTTTCACTCGAAGCGGCGACGTTGCATTGTAAGCGTTTAAAGATTTCCTAAGTTTCTTTAAGGACCAATTAAAACTGGATAAACGGTTGAAGAATCTGCAGATTTAAAAGGGATTTTAATAGGATATACGAATGTCGCTTTTGTTTTTACAGTTACATTCTAAAAAAAATATGTAAATTATGCGCTTAATTAAAGATATAAACATTTTAAATTAAAGGGAATATAAGACAAATTATATTGAATTAACAAGAAATTAAATTTACTCATTTAGCTAATGCACAGTTATCACAAACCCGTAACAAACTTTTGCAGTAAAATCTTTCTCGGAAGAAGATTGCATGTTTTGCCAAAATTAAACTTTACAGCCTCCTCAGCCATAAAAGCTGCGCCGTTTATAATTGAAGATTTTCAATACCAATTTCCACATGCATAAACTTCGTTCTATAACACGTTTTAAAAAAATATAAAATCACCGGAAACTAGGCTCAAAACGTCGATGCACCGCACGCCACAATTTCACTCTTTACTGCTCTTTTCCTCATACAACCCATGGCCCTTGCGTTTCGTCGGCATGGCGTCGCCGGGACGAAGTCGCGGAAAGATTACCGCGCCAGATAATGACCGAAAATGTACAAGTTTTAGGATCGTATCGTCGTCGTCGTCGGATTTCGTGTTCGCGGCACGAGGCACCACCACCACCGCTACCGCCGACGAGCCTAGTTAACACCGGCGCGATAAGCATCTACAACGCGTGCGAGCCTGGTTGCCTGCTATATAAACGGCTTATAATGAGTTATAAGCACCGCCGCTACCGTCGTGCACCCACCTACGTTTGATGAATTTTCATTAAAAGTTGCGTGCACGAGGTTTTGGTGGGAAAAGGAAAATGGAAAAATCTTGATAGGGTTGATCAATTTGTAGTTGATGCCAGTGGTGTGGGCTTTCGGATTTCTGATTTACAGGCGATTTCAAGAAGAATATATAAGTAAGAAAAATGGTTTGTTCTTGTTTCAATTAGGGCTTCACGATATAGCAAGATTAATCTTGATACTGTATTGTCTTGCCTCAATATTCAAGACAATAATCGGTACAATATTTGCATACAGCTTTCCATACAATATCAAGATTGTGATATCAAGAATCTTGTCTTGTCTTGAAAATAACTTAAAATTTTCTAATCGTAGTGATTTATCGAAATAATCATAAATTCATAACTCAATAAACTTCGGTAGTTGCTGACGACCATTTACTAACGAGATGTTCGAGTGATAACGATTGGCGAGGCAGTGGCGACGCGCCGCTATATCCCCTCGAGATGGCTTACTTAGGGACGTGAGGCCACGGGGAAGGGTTCCGCCACATAGCGGCAGCGCGCGAACTAGACTCTAGCCGGCGGCACATATATGGCGGGAAAAATCAAATTTAAAATTTCGTATTTATTTATATCTGTGCCAAATTTTTATTATTCTTGTATTAAACCTAGTATATTTGTATATTAAATTACCTTCAGTTGCATTATTCCTAAAATTCAGTAAATTTGTAACTTAAAAGTTTCTTGAATTTAAGAACATTTTTATGTATGAAACTTAACGTACTTTTACGTTATTCAAATTACATTGTTATAAAATTCCAGTAACATACGTAACTTTCATTTCAACTATATGTCAATTTCAATTGCATATTATATTAAACTTAATATATTTCTGTATGAAATTATTTTTAGTTCCATTCTTTTTAAATTTCACTAACTTGTATTCTTGATTTTCATTTCAATTATTTTTAAATATCATTTGCATACGTACCTTGTTTATTATAATTTTACTAAAAACTGTCATATACTTGTATATTAATTCGTTTGCTGTTATCCGATTGCTGTTATTCGATTTCAATTTAAAACCCTTAAGGGGTGTAATAGTCCTACTTTACCACTAACGCTGTTTTATCGGCGGAGCATGTCAAAATAATTAATATAAATAAAAGGATATTGATTTGCGTCTTGAACAAATTCAGTTGCCCTGCGTAATGTAATACATCATTCTACAAAGTTTCGAGGCAAAAAAACCAAGACACCTTTGTTTATTTTTGGAACGAAAATTAACGAAAATTAACCAAATTTCGTTCCAAAAATAAACAAAGGTGTCTTGTTTTTTTGCCTCAAAACTTCGCAGAATGACGTATTACATTATTACGCAATTAACTGAATTTGTTCAAGACGAAAATCATTATCCTTATATTTATTTTAATTACTTTTACATGTTCCACCGATAAAACAGTGTTAGTATATAGTGCGACACCCCTTTAAACTTCTATTACATTTGAAATTTCAATATTTTGGTATTAAACTTAATATATTTGTATATTAAATTACATTCCGTTACATTATTCTTAAAATTCAGTAACATTGTAACTTGAAAGTTTCTTAAATTTAAGGACATTTAAAAAGGTCTGAAACCAAAATATCGGGGGGTGCGAGGTCCTCGCAAAAAAGTAAGCTACGGAGACGTGCGACATTGAACAAGTCAATTATTTCAAAAACTTACTATTTTACGACTGCGTACCTTCCTCTTCTACGTGGACCTCTAATTTAAAGAATACGAAAAGACCAAGACAAGAGAGAAATTTTTAAGAATTTTCAAGAGTGAGACAATAATTTATTACAGAAATATTGTATTATCTCGCTCTCGCGCAGCCCTAAATCGAATCTCTCAAATTAACCAATATTCGTTCGGCCAATCAATAATCATTTTTCTACTATTTCACGTACAACTATATTCAATTACCATTCGAAATTTTGCTCTCACCTCAGTACTAAAACTTCCCCAACGAAATACTCTAATTAACGCTTTCCACCCAATCACCAAAACTCCCGACAACAATTAACCAACCAAAAAACGCAGCCGAAGTGCCAAAGCCAACAGCCACCGCGCCATTCCTACATCCCTTTCCTCATTCGATTACGCATTACACCCCGATGCTCACGTACGCGTTAAAACGTCCTCCCTCCGCGTCCTCGCTTTTCACGCTCGCCTTGTGCCGCCTCTTTAACGGGCGCGACGAGCACGTTTGCGGTCAAGAATGCAAATTCGTCGCGAGCGTACGTTGTCTCTCTTTCTCTCTGCAGCGTTAAATTGCGACGCGGTAGTCGCGCGAAAATTACCTCCGCGCGAATTGCGAATTTCAAAAGGCGCGCGCGCGTGCGTTTTTGTCACGTGCAGTGCTGCAGAGAGACGTGGACGGTTAATTTTATTACGCGGGGACTGGGACGGGAGCGGCGGAGAGAGGATGTAGGTGTGGGTGAGTTTAGTAAAGAGGAGAGACGGAAATTTGTGCGATGGGTGGTAGTAGAATAAATAAATAAACTATGTGACTGGTTGTGTAAAAAAATTCTCATCTTTTGTTGCTGTGTAGGATGAATATTCGTGGGCAGTAAGTTTCTATAAAAAAATATTTTTGTCTAATGAAAGATGAGCTGAAAAGTGAAGCAAACTATATCTCTGGCACGATTAGCTTTATTATTCTGATCACTATCATAAAGCCTAACTAAAGTTCCCTTTAAAAGCTATTACTACGCCATTTAAACATTAATTAATATTTTAATAAAATTGTATAGAATTATGCTTATAATTATATAAGTACGCCTTAATTAAATTTTAGTACATATTGACATGATTTTCGTATAGAAACAACGTTTTGAAATATTAAGAAAATTAATAAATTACAGAAAACAAAGTAAAATGATTAATCCTGCATCCACTAGATAATTTTCAATTACACCGCATACCTATACACTTATTAAATTTATTTTACAAACAAAATCGAGAAACCAAATAACATTATTAATATCGACATCGCTTTGATCTACCGTCATTCCACACTCTCTACATCTCACATACTCGCACGCATTCCATCCGCGCCATCTCCATTTTAATAAAGTCACCGCGAATAACAATAAAATACTCACATCTCTGCGCACATCCTAACAGCCGCAGCGCTTGAAAGCATCCAATATTCCGGCGCGATGCCTCTTTCGCTCCACCTCTCCTCTTATATTCGCAATACTGCTGTCGTCGTCGACGCGCGACCTCATGAAGATTCCCGCTATACTCGCCGAATTACGCGTCTCCCTCTCTTGCAGAAGAGAGACAGTCTCTCGATATCGCGCGCGGCACGCGAGCTCGTAAATAGAGACCGGCGCGTTCCACTGGCCGCGCGTGGATTTGCATGGAATTGAACCGTCCGAGGAGTCGGCTTTCTTCCGGTATACGAGAATTGCGCAAGAGAGTGAGACGTTGCGGTTGTTGCTGCGCGAGGAGGCTTAAATTATATACGGCTTACAAGAAAATTGATGCGTTTTCGAGAGGATGTGTGTGTATATTAGATGACGTGGTGGTTTTGGAGCGCTGCTGTAATACAAAAGTGCGCAAAATTTCGGTCGATATTTGCTGTGTATGTGTGCGTAGCTTGTCAGAGGCGTTCCCTGCTGTATATAGGTGTTAAAGATAAATATGCATTGGATAGGATACAGATTAGTAATTAATTGCGCCATGAATCACTTTCAAACGCGTGTCTGCACTTGCCATGTGATTTATGTTCGATAGTATCTTGACATCCGAGCTTCGTGTATACGTGTGATAGGCGGAAATTAATAATTCTGAGCCCGTTGGACTTCAATTTTCGTACTTACAAAGTTTAAAATAAATAATAGCTATTGTCAAACTCAGCCTTCTATGGTAATGCACGTATTATGAATTAAAAATAATTGTTTCGAAATTTGTAATTAAACAACAGCTGTTCTTTAAATTAACAATGAAATTCATCAACAATAATAATTACTTGATATTACATATTTTTCTGTAATGAAGGAAGCTGCGTATTTCTTTAAAAAGTATAAAAAATGACAATAAAATATAAAAATAAAATAATAGATTTTCGCATAATAAGTATATTTATTCAAATGCTTCTCTTCTAATAGATACAATTTCCAACACACATCAACAGAGACCAACACATGTATACTTACACAACGACCTCTTACAAAAGCGTCACCCAACATAGCATTGCGCAGAAAAAAGGTAACCACACACACACACACTTTTTCTCTCATCCACAACACAACGAAGAACAGTCGCAGCGAGAGACATTCATTTCTCTCTCTTCGCCCACGCCAGGCGCGCATATCGACATATAATCCGAATGAAAAAAGCCCTTCGTCCTGCTATACACCTCTCTCTTCTTTTCTTTTTCATCGTCTACGCTGCGCCTCCTCCCATATAGCACCGCGAAACACTATACATATATATATTATTCCTCGTATTGTTCGGACCCGCATCTCGCGGCAGCGATATGTCAGCGCGATCGGCGATATTTTTCAGATCGGCCACGACGATTCGTCAGTTATGAAAGTCGCCTCCCGCGCGTGATTCGTTCGTTATTAAGTTATGCCGCTATACGAGTAGAGGCTTCGATATACAAATCGCCGACGTTGTCTCACACGCGTGAGCGGTATTGTTTCGAGGATTGTTTTTTTCTTTTTTTTCAAGAAGTGGTTGGGGCTGAGTCGGCTATTGATTGATTCGGAAGGATACGTTTCATTTGTTGCTTCGGTTAGAGAGATGTCAGAGGTTTGCTCTCATGTTCGTGTGGAGGTCTGTGTGTAAATTATGCGTGGGCTGCCGTTGAAACAGATATCGGGTCGATAAGGTTCGTGGGACGAAATGATTAATAAATATTGATTTTTGTGTCTCTGAAGTTTCAATTGAAAATCATTCACTCGATGAAACGTATAATACACAGCTTTGGTTTTGCGCTCAGAGTGATTTCAACAAAGAAATTGAAAGAGTCATTGTATAAAACTAATTTAAATTATACATATATGCAGTGATTATACGGTAGAATATCCTAAGGTGTGCTGCTAAGGATATATCATCCTAAACATAAACCGATTTAGATGCAAATTTATTGAAATTATATTTATATTATATTAACGATGTTAACACTGCATGATCTTGACTGTTATTACTCATATTTTCTTCCATTCCATAGACCAATGAATTTAAAGAATCGAAAAACCTATATACTCTTCCCAAACTATAAAACAAACTTCCATCTTCTTCACCTCATAACCCAAACAACTTTATTTCTCCCAAACATCACCATCATACACCCACCTAATTCCCACCTCGCCACACATCATCATCCCGCTCCATACCATCGGTATGCTACGCGACCGTATAAACTGCCCGCAGGGGCAGCCGCCTTCGCATTACAATTTCAAGTCACATTCCACGCGGGCTTCGGAAAAATGCCCGGGGAGAGTCGGTGGCGAGCGGTTCGTTAGGCAGAAGCGCCCCGGCTGCAACTCGTTAGCGACCACCGAGTGTGTATGTATGTGTGTATAAGCGTCCTCCCACCCGAGAACGAGCGATGACTCGGCGGCAGCAACGCGAGGCCTTTTTGCGGACGAGTTTTTATTACCCCGCGGTTGACGCGTGATTGAGGAGGTGGTGTGAGGTATGGATGGATTAAATAGTGGGACGGGGGGAGGTGTAACAAGGGGAAGGAGGAGGGGTCATGCGGTGATCGGTTGAGATAAGGAGGATAAATTGATAAGTAGTCACAATGAAACTGCATGATTCCGTATAAATTATAATCCAACTATAATAAAAGAAAATGTATCTTAAAGTTCTTCACACTATAATTTTTCTTTTTGTATAGAAGAAAAATCTTGCAAAACAGATGGTGGGACCAACGTATTCCGAAAGACGCGGACTAGTTAAAAAGGAGCTTGCGCTTATTGGCGTTCAAAACGCTTCCAGCGAGCAAGTATTTTCCGGAGCAGCATGCGTTTATTATCGATCATCTCGCTCTCTTTTTTTTTAAATATGTGTATACACGTGTACTATACGTTTGAGTGCGTTGTTTTTTTTTTCGCGCTTTATGCGGCCAAGGCGCACTGTGTGTATAATACGTCTTTGGCTTTGTCGCGCAAACTGGAAATACCTCGAGGAGCAGAAAGCTCGTCCATTAGTCATTCACGAGAGCCGCTCAACCTCGATTCCTTTTTTTGCTCTCGTTTCTGTCTCCCTACCTCGGTGCTCATGCGGCTGGCGTTATATTCTTTACTTCTTTATTCTAATATGTATGTAGCTGCTCCGCCAAAAGAAAAATACTATCCGGAGCAGGTAGAAAATGGGTGTACTGACGTTCGAGCTCTTTATTGTCGCTCTGTTTGACTTGAACATGTGAATCAGCATGCAATTTCAAATAATCACTTGTATTGGCGCGCTATTGTTATTATAGGTGATGTTGATATGATAAAGGCATAAAAGTTTAGTAACGAGTATATATAATTTGGGGGAGTATGTGAAAATCGTTTCATATTTGGGTGACAGATGTATTAATCCTGTACTGAAGCTCTGGTTCAAATTATGTGAAGATTCAGAGCTTCAGAAGAAAGAAATCAATGATCGAAAATAACATGGGCTCTTATGGGAAAGTGCACCTTTTGTAGTATATATAAAAACATTGAAAATGAAAAAAATTCTGAGATGCAGAAATGTATCCAAGATTCATAATATATCACACACGTTCTCTTGAACTATTAAATTAGGTTAGAATCACATAGGCATATAATATGGAACTACATTGCGAAACTTACGACTCTTACTGTGTGAGTCAATGACATGTCGAAGCGTTTTCTCAACTGACTAGCTACCTACCGAGGGTACTCTCCCTTACGTTCTAAAATATAAAAAATAACAGTTAATTTATTTTAGCAGCTATGTAGTAGACAGCATAATAAACCAAACGACGGGATTCGATCGATCAGGGACCATCAAAATTCGCACCAATTAAAAGCCCTGCAATTTTGTATGACACTTGATACCCGCAATAAACTCGAGACAGATATACACCATAACCACTTTTTGATACTACACCAGCCAACAGTTATTAAACAACAATGAAGCCACAAACCTCCAGCAGCTCCCCATCACATAAGTATAACTCCCAAAGATTGAACGATTTTTTCCTCCTCGGAATAACGACATGCGCCGCTCAGCTCTCACTCGAAAAATGATACCCACCTCACAAAAAGATCTCTCCTCTCGAACAATTAAATACGAATCCAGCACACGCTCGCTCCGAACAAACAAACGAAGGAACGAGCAGCGATCCACCGCCGCGGGGATTACAAATTGCGCGGGGCGAATTACACGCGCGTATACGCGCGCCGCCGCCATACGTTTTCGCGCACCGCGTGATGGATGACGCGAGCCGGCGCGCAGCGCGTGCATCTCTCTCTTCTTTCTCTGTAGCGCTCTCGCGTGACTCGGGGGAGATGCCGTTTGAATAATTACCCGGGGTGGAGAGCGCAGCGCCCCTTTACTCCCACGTATGTATACGTACGTATATATACGCGAAATCCGAGCGGCCGGCCTTCGAGAGAGAGTCTGCAGCAGCGAGGCAGGTGGTTTAAGAGCAGCCGCCCGCTAATTAATACGCTGGCTGCAAGGTGTATGTATGTGTGTACGTGTGTAAGGAGGAGAAGAGAGTGGATGGGGGGGAAGTTGGGTGAAGGTGGATTTTGAGGTGAAGCACGGGAGGTGTGGATTTTGGGTGAGGTGATGATGATGGGGTTGAAGGGAGAGTTTCTTGGCGCGGGGTTTTACGTAGACGCGGTGATGGTTCGTGTGGGCGATGCCAGCAGGCGAGTTTCTCGGTGTCAGGAAGTTTGAAGATGAAGTACGAAGGTATCTGATTAAGTGTTATCGTGAAGATTGTGGGATCCCGCGTTTGGCCGATTTTAAAGGGATAAATGTAAGGTTGGAAAATTTCCTCGGAATTATGGGTTTTATATATAGTATTATTATTTTTTTATTGGGCAGAATAAAGAAGGATTGTTGGAAAGGAAGTTTAATGTTTATTCCATTAACTAATGTATTTTGCGACGTATGTACATTCATCAGTAATATAGTTGGATGATATTAAGAAAAATCCCGTGCACCAAATTCAACTATTTATCCTATACTACTTATATACGCTATACACAGAGTTATTAAATCCGTTGTACAACGACATTACATTCGCCCCTTCATATAAAAACCATTCATCCACATACAACCTCGTCCTCTCGCAAGGCAAAATCTCAGCCGCATCCTCTAAAGACTCAATAACGCAATAAACCAGCTCTTCGTCCGCGAATAATTCAACGACAGCATCCTCCCGGTAGCAATAAACCGCGCAAACAGCATCGCCGGCCGATCAAATAAAATAATCCATCGACTTTCGCAGCGCGAGCGCCGCGGCACGTCGTAAACCATTTGCATGGTCGTTCCCCCCACAGCAAAGTTGCCATTTACTCCTCTCCCGCTTCTCTCTCTCTCTACACACCGGTCCCGTGCGTGCGCGGCTAAAGAGCGAAAAAGAAGTCGGCGACGCCGAGGTAATACAGCAGCAGGAGAAGACTGCCGGCAAATAGTCTCGTCACGTCGCCGATGAATGGTCTGACGAGACTCGCTCTTCCACGCGCGCGCGAGACAATCGCTGGGGAAATCTGGGGAAGGTCGTAGCGCTGATCCACCTTATACTACGGTGGTTTCTCTTCTTCTTCGTCGTCGTCTTTCTGCGCGTTGAGCTTTTTCTACGTTGTCAGCGGAATTATCGATCGTTCGCGCGATGGTCGTCGTATAGCCACGGCTATAGGTGTGCGGAGTCTGCCGAGGCGAGCAAGCGCGCGGCTGTTATTATGGGAAAATTGAATTTGCGTATCGCAATCCCCCGGGCTCCGATAGCGAAGTTATTACAATGGTAATTTTGCGTCGGTGCCGACGCGCCGCGCTGATGCGAGGTTCCTCGAGGTACTTTTTTTTTGACGGTGTTAAACAGTTGCTGGATGTGGAATTTTTTTTTTTTTTTTTTAGAGTGAAGGTTATTTTATTTTCCGGGGACGTTGATTCGTGGGGGATTTTTGCTGTCTGCAGTATTCGAACGTTTTCAGTGAGTGTAAACGGTTACTTTTCGGATTTTATAGTTGGTATGCTCTTGTTTTTGAAACGTTCTACTGTTAAATATCGTTTATTATAAAACAGTAAGTTGTATTTGAATAAAATCCGCAAGAAGAAACGTAATGTAGACTGGCATGAAAATGAATTTTGAGTCATATCAAAGAACAATGTCTTCTATATTATCGACACAACACTTATAAATTACGAATTAAATATACGATTCCTTAGCATCTAAACATTTGTAACGAGACTACACTTATTAATAGATTATTCCCAGAAAATATAATTCTTTCCTCCACTGGAATCGTTAGAAATCATTTATTACATAGTCTAAATTTCCTCACAATAATCCTTCCCAACCTCATGTACCATTTCCACATCCTCATCGCATCTTTATCAACCTCCTCGCCGACCTTTACATCCTCCAACCCCCATCGACCGAATCCAGTCCCCGAGTGCACACCGGCCAAACAGCAACCGTAACCACGCATCACCGAAAAAGCCGAGCTCTTCACATAGCAAAAGAACCTCGCACTACCGACGTAGTGGTAGTACACAAGCCCCGACTCCGGTAAGAGAAAGCACCTCGGCGATTCCGTATTTGCGGATAAACAAAGCCGAAGCAACCTTTCTGGCGCAAAAACAGCCTCTAAGCGCCGCTAAAAGAGTAAACAGCCGCAGCGCGCGCGCCGGAAGACAACAGCTCTTTCTCCCAAAGAAGAAAAAAAACAACAGCCACAAAACAACATCAACCGCAGCCGCAGCAGCAGCAACGATACACACAGAGAGAAGGAGAGAGTGAGAGAGAGAAATCGAGGAATAATGCCGGGGGTAACCGGAGAAAGGACCTCCCGCGAGGATATCCCTTCGCGTACAGCCCGTCGTTATTCCGGCATCGAATATCCGCAGCTTGCGCGTAGGGGGATCTTCGGAGGAAAATGGCTGTGCAGAGCGCCGGGTCTAAACAAGAGAGAGAGCGCGTCGCCACTCGGAAATCCGTCGTTTATTCGCGAAGGAGCAAACACGCCGAGGTTTATTGCTTCCGCCCGGTCTGCCCGTCGTCTGTATAGCGACTCTACAAAATTCGAGAATTTGTGTCTTGACCGTGGGAGCGTAAGTAATGGCGAAGGGCTGCGAGGAGGATGCGTTATTGCAAAAGTTCGGTTTTATTGTCGTGAGGAAGTAGAGAGAGATGGTCGTATGCTGATATTGTAGGGGTTGTGGTGATATAACCTGTTGTCGTGATGGGGTTGTTGTGGTCTCGTGGTGGATGATGGGTGATTTCGTATTTCTTGAGGGGCGGCGGTTTGAATTTTAGGAGCTTGCAAGGTTTAGCGCTAGATATATAATAAACATGCTTTTAATTTTAGAATCTCTTTAAAGCTGATTTTAAAGAAACCTGCTTCAGTGTCGGAAAAATTCTTTCAATCAGATGATTCGCTCGACCAATAACAATTCCGTCCTAATTTGCGACTAAAGTCTTAAAAAGTAAGTTTACCGTTATTCCATACACTAATAAGATCCAAAAGCTGTTACTTAAAGATCTGGCCATAAAAAATACAGTCTCCCATAATAACCCCGTCGTCGCGTAAAAAAATATCCGCGATTCCCGATTCGCCCCAATAAAATAAAAAATAATCCCCTCTCTATATACCCCCATAAAGAACCCAAGTGCCAAAGTATCTCTTTCTCTCTCACAGTCTCCATCGTCGGCAAACAGGACAAAGGGAATCCGGCTAATACAATAACACTTCTTCATCCCTCCGACGCCGCCGCCGCTGCACCATAACTGCAGGCGAAATCGTGACTTTTTACGACTTCATCCCGCGCAAATGCGTCTTCTACTTCTTCTTCTGCAACTTCTTTTCCAGTGCGTGCACTAAAACAACGAAAACTCAGCATGGGAATCAATTTTAAAGCGGCCTTCTGTGTACGTAGTAAACCGACGCGATTAGCGATACACTCCCTCTACTCTTGTTTAATTCAACGCGCCTACTCGGCGACGATAATACGCGATATAATGTGGCTCAACGGAAAGTGCGTTTTCCGGTACGAGAGGGGCTCGATTTTTCACGCTAGCAGTATAATTTATTCGCCTTCACGCGCGGGATTTTTTTTGGAGGGTGACTTGAGAGGGGAGGGAGTGTAATTCGGTTGGTGGAAGCGTACGTGCGTGCGTGCAGGTGTCGGGGAGGAGCAGCAGTGTATTCAATTTGATTTCGCCGCTAGTCGAGCGTGGATTTTGGGCTTACTTAATGGTTTTAGCCGCGTTTGATTTCGAATTAGGGCACAAGAGCAAGACAATACAATGTTTCTGTAATTATTGTTTCGCTCTTGTAAATTATTGAAAATTACTCTCTTGTCTTGGTCTTGTCAGTCAATATCAAAATTATTATTGTCTTGTCTTGGAATTTTCGATCATATTGGAATTAGGCAGACGTGTGATAGTTAGCGAGTCAATCATTACAAACGGTGTCTCACAAAGATCAACAGTAAGTCGATTATATAAAAAAGTCTTAAACCTAAATAGTCCGAACACGTGAGGTCCACGTAGAATTGATTCACGTCAACTTAAAGAATTTTTTACAATGATTTTTACGCATACCATGATACAAGCAACGACATACATTGAAGGTAAAGGTATTAAGATGACGAAAAAATATTTTTAACGACATTTGATTATTATTATTATTATTATTATTATTATTATAACTAGTTACCGTCACCTGGAAGAAAATTTAACAAAATATGACAATCATTTTTACTTTTTATCGAATTTAGATTTCAAAACCGTAATTTAGTTCATTGTTTAATTTGTTGTTAAATACTGAAAACCACTGTTAAAAATGTTTTAATTTAAGAAACTTTTAAGTTTCAAATTTACTAAATTTTAAGAATAATGTAACTGAACATTATTTAATGTATACAAATACATTAGGTTTAATATGATAACAATAAAATTTCGACACGCATATAAATAAAAGCCAAATTTAAAATTTGATTTTTCTCGCCACATATGCGCCGCTGGTCAGAGTCTAGTTCGCGGGCCACCGCTAGGTGGCGCACCCTCTCCCTGTGTCCTCACATACTAAAGTAAGCCATACCAAGGGTATATAGGAGCGTGTCACCGACCACTCCACCAGGTTTTAGACAAGATTCTTAACACCACAATCTTGATATTGTATCGAAAACTGTACAGGAATATTGTATCGATTATTGTCTTGAATTTAGTGACAAGACAATACAATATCAAGATTAATCTTGCAGCCCTAGTCTCCCTCATTTGTACGCTAGACATATATGTTAAACGTCTTTGGATTATTTCGAGACGATTCTTCTCAATTGTCGCCCATATTTCCTGTTCTTAAGAAAGAAACGAAAAATACATCGGATAATAATCGCGGCCTTTCGCAGTTTGACGACCATTCCAAGAATTAGATTAATCTTGCTATATTGTACAGCCCTAGTCGATTAGTAGATCAGTCATTTCGTTCCTTATACTCGCCAAGCAGAAGTTATTATCATCTCGCTAATACGACGTATACTAAATAACTTGTATACTCTCTATATTATTCTTTCGACTTTGCAGATCGTTTTCAGTAATCTTTCGCCACGTAAATATTATACCTCACCCTTTCAGCGCACGACACCAGTACAACAAAGGCTCATCCTTCAAAATACCAACCCAAGCGATTTTCCAACAATGCAGGCACCTTTCCGCGAACGTTCAACACCCCCATCCGTAACTATAAATCGTATATTTTATCCTCAAAGCCGATATACCATATTCTAATCCAAGCCAATTTTTCCCCATCATCCCATCCATCTACTCCCTGAAAATCCTGGAATTCGCCTACAGTAGTCGTATCATCATCGCCCTGTATAAGATAATCCCTCCATACCCATCATCGATACCGATAAATCACTTCTCACCCTGCACCCTTGCGCTGCAATATAATAAATTCGCCTTATGTTCCGCGAAGCTGCGCGCATAAACCGCGAACAATCCCACAAAGGCTACCGTGGGGCATATATAGCATAAACTCCTCTCCGAACGCTCGCAACATCCTTCTGTACAGGCAGCAGCAGCTTTCAGCGGCAGCGAATTAAAAGTCGAAGAAATGCGCGCGGCGCGAGAGAGCTCTCCATAAAACAAGTCATCCGGCCTGAAATCGCCTGACCTTCGGGCGCGCGAGCTCTCTGAAGAAAGAAGAAAGAGAGAAAGAGAGAGGAGCGTCCTCGGGAGGGACCGGTATATACACCCAGGATTCCCACCTCCTCCCTTCCTTACGACCTTTCTTCGCTCTCTCTCTCACTCTCGCTTATATATATATAAATCCTCTCCTTCTCTCATACTCCACCTCCTGCGCTCGCGCTTTCCTTCGACTCCTACGAGCCTCGGTTTCTTTCTCTCTTTAATGGGTATAGATCTCGCAAACCGGATTCGCAATATAAAGCGGCGGCGGCGGCGGCGACGCGAGATATACACGGTCTAGCACCTATGTCTGTACTCTCTTTCTCTCCCTCTCTCTCTCCGTGCGCCCGCGTGTGTATCCTTCTTTGTCCGCCGTCCGCGCGCCGTTTCCTTTCTTTTCCCTCTCTGCGCGAGCGAGCGCTGCAGCACTACTCCCAGTATATACCTACAGCGATTCGCTCGAGTGAAAGGGAGAGGAAAAGGAAAGGGGGATGTGGTGGCATTGGCGCGAGTGTATTACCCACCGCTGCCAGGGACTCGCGCGGTGAGAAAGGTGCAAGTGCGATATTCCGCGCGCGAAAGAGGTTCGCGCGAGCGGAGGAAAGGAGAGACAAGGGAGAAAGAGAGGAAGGAATGGGGAAAAATGGGTATAGAATTTGCATGGGAGAGATTTTTTTTGTTTTGTTTTAGAGGAAGGGATTTAGTGTGATTTATATCGCATTGCGACTAATTGTTGAAGAGTCGCTGCGAATCGGAGCACTGTGTGGGGTTAATGGTCGCGAGCGGTCGCTATATACTGGGATAATTAGCAGTTTGGGCGAGAGTTTTTTTTCTTCCGACGCGGGTGTGGTACCCACCGACGTGGACAAATTGGGCGCGGTTGACGAATTGGGAACGAGTTTCTGCGGGTAAAATTATACCGACGACGGAGGTTTTCGACAAAATGCGTCGCTGATCACTTAGCAGCTACTTTGCGTAAAGTTTTGCACTCTATAATATATCGGCGTGGAGAAAAAAAATTGATAATGACTTGTGAAATCGTTATAGATTGACAGGAACAAAGTCATTAACGTGTGCGGTTATATTAGCCGTTAATTTAACTGCATTCTCGTGGTTCTGCATATAGAGTTTGTTCGATATTACAGGTCATAGAATTGAAACGTTTACCAACGTCGCTTTACAATATGTCATCATTGAAATCAACACGTATATAACATAATATTCTATCAAGCCGAATTATACAATTTTATCTGCACAATTAAGATAAGTAACGTGTATTCCGACACGTTTCCACGAAAATCAAAGTACAAAGTATATATAAAAAACGAGAGTTAAACGTGTATATATATCGCAAGAGTTACCATAGCTCCTAAACAAAGCTACATACACTTTCCTGCACACATACATGGAGGAAACGCAGTTTACGAGAGAGAAAGGAAATGATCGCGACTGTGTATATTTATACACACACTACTCTCGCTTCCACGATATAAAGCTGAGCGACTCTTTATCCTTTTTTGTCGGCACACAACCTGGCGACGGTAATTTTGTTTGTTTTACGGTTACACGCGGCGTGATTTACTTTACGAGTGATCGGGATCGAGGAATGAAATGGCTCATTTCTTGCCGGGAGGTGTAAAGTTTATGGCGCCGAAAAGAGTTGATTTCAACACGTCGTTCAAGCGCAGCGCTTACACGCGTGCGTCTGATAAAACCAAGCGCGCGCAATTACAGTTATATTATACGGTTATTATTAGTGTAAACAAACCAGGAAGAGAGAAAATTTGTCCTATCATAATTTTACGATCTTTTGTACTTAATAATATCATATTTATAGTTATTAATAAATGCTTATACATTTTTACATCCTAAAGCTCAGCTGACGCGCCAAAATTTATTTACCACCTCGTCACGCAGCCATATAAAACACCCGCGTCGCACAGCTTAAATCTCGCATTCCGCAAGCAACCCATTATATACAACGGCTCAGAAAAAATCTTCCCCTCCCCTTTCACACCTGACGAAAAATTCCACGACGCATCTTTCTCGCCAGTATATAGCACCGGTGTAAAAATCCTCTGCGGTCCCTGATACCCATATAACCAACTCGCGAATTATCGCTCGCTGCCCCTTCCCTACCTCCCGAAAATCCATCTCTCCTCTCTGTTTACCCCGCAGTCTCGCCAGGCGCGAGACACTCGCGTGTATATATACACACATATAATCAGCTGAGCGAGAGAGCGCAAAAAAAGAGAAGAGGAAAGAGGGATTCGCTAATTATAGCGTGCCCGCGTGAATGAGTCAGTGTCCGATAAAAAAAGAATCGTCTGCCGCGCGCTCAACGCGCGATAAAAGTATAAGTGCGACCGGGATAATATTCGCGAGAGTGTCGCGAGATAAGGGGAGAAAATTGTGATTTGTGGGGATCGATTGGAGTTCGGGTATGTATGTTGTTGAGGGGATTTGAAATGCAGATTTGAATGAGACGAATGAAAAGTCGGTTATTGAATTCCAGTACGTATGCGTATATGTAATGGACTTTGACTGGAGATTATCTAATTTTTTATTTGGGGCCGCGTTATCGGAAGTATGGAATCTTGATATATACCGCACGTATGAAGATCGAAGCGAAGTCTAATGTTGAAAGAGTTTCAACGTGAAGTGAAAAGTACTCGATACATGATTGGAAATTTATCAACATTCATGATTAGTAACCATAAACTACAATAAACACTATATATAAACATTACAAATTAATAATTATAGGAAAAATCATCAAAAAAAAGCCATACTCCACTATATCACTACCATCAACTGCACTATTTTCCCTTCTCCCCGTCACATCGTAATCGGAAAAACAACGAAAAGCTCGCACGCTCGCATGGTTACGCAACGTCGGCCTTCCTCGCGCGATCTTTCAATTTTAATCAGACCGCCGCGAGTAAATAAACATCGAACAGTCGAAGAGCTCTCGATAACTTTCGAGGCCTTGGACTGAACGCTGCGCGCGCGCCGATAGGCGTCGAATATATTCGAAAAGCGCGCTTAGGACGCGCCACCGAGGCGTACAAATATTTGCGAGAGAAGAAGAAGAGCGCGAGATTTTCATAGCGAGGTCGCGGGCAAATAACTTTTATTGCGCGAGGTTCGTTGTTTTGCATTCTCGCGCGTGTCTACGTCGTAGTACACTTTTGACGTAGGAGCCGCTGCTGCTGAGGAAGTGCGATGTATATGGCAAATATGTAGAGTTGTTGATCTATCCTTTTTGGTATAGTAGTTTTCGTGTGTGGTATTTGGACAATTCGGGAAAATGTAATGGCTTTGTGAATGTATGTATGTACGTTTGTAATAGTCTGTAGGAAAAGTTCTTTATCGGAGGAAAAATACAATAGCTTTCCTATCTAAATGTGGGAAAAAGCCTCGAAAGTTTGAGGCTGCGCGTATCGTAGTAAAACCGCGAAGGAGACGGAAGGCTGATAACGCGCGCGTAAGTATATGAATGTTCGAAAAATTCAAACGCGAGGGTTTTTATAGCCATGGTTCTTATGCTTTCACGCTCTCAGCACTATAATAAATCCGAGTATTAATATCGACCTCGTAGGATCTTACATAGTTTATCGATCATCGCAAAGACGATTTACTATCTCTGATTAACGTTTTCATATAGGAG
The DNA here is from genome assembly GCA_900474315.1 of Torymus auratus. Taxonomy (NCBI): domain Eukaryota; kingdom Metazoa; phylum Arthropoda; class Insecta; order Hymenoptera; family Torymidae; genus Torymus; species Torymus auratus. The sequence continues at coordinate 24,624 of UXGD01001439.1, forward strand.
TATATGTACGTAGTGGAAAATTTTCGTCAATTTTTTTGTGAACTATACTAACAGAATTCTGTAATAATATTGCAGCGTAATGCAAAAAATTTAGCGCGAATCGAAAGGCTGCCGCAGTTTTTACTTAAATCGTACGTTCGAATGTAATATATCTGATAGATTTTTTGGCCTCTCGTCGGCCGACTCTTCACGCTATACTCACGCGCTATACTTACTTGATTAGCGACCTGGTTTCGATGCCGCGGTCCTCGATTCGAATTGTTTCCAATTTGCTCTAAATACCCTCGATAGTTGGCACTTATAATTCTGCTCCGATACACTGCGGTGAGAAAAAACATATTCATTTTTAATTTATATATCATTATATTCTTTTTATCAGAAATGCTTTCCAGAATTAAGCCTTCGCCTTAAACCGTATATATTAGGAATATTTTATCTGCGAAACCAACAATTTATCGGAACGGCTTTAACAATCTATTTTAAGAAAATCAAAAGTACGAAAAGATCCTATCAGATCCGATCTCGGAATCTCCAGCCAACATGGCCGAGCAACAAAAATAATCTACATATAGCGCTCTCGAACTGCGCCGCGCAGTTCTACTCTAACGCATAATCGAAATTCAAACATTATACACTATCTCTCTCCGTTATTTCCGAGAAAGCGCGCATGCACCCCGAAAAAAAACCGATTCGCCATTTCGCAACTACAGCCACCACCGTCGCCTCGATGAGAAAACGCGCTCTAAATCGGGACTTGGCCAGTTTCGTATATATAGCAGGGCGAGAGTGAGAGTGATATCGAGAGCGTTATCGAGATTTTGAGGCGTAGGTGGTTTTTCAAGGTTTGTGTATACTCATCGGATTATATTTTTAAAACGATTGTAAATAAAAAATTAACAGTGCCTTGGTAGAAAATTAGCCATATTTTATATAGCTAACGTGTTAATTAAATGAAAGTATTTGTAGCAAAAATAATATAATTCATCTAAAACTTCTACTATTACTTAAAAAATATATTATACGCAACATCTCTTAAAATCACGTATTTCATCAACAAACACACTTTAAATTTATCATAAAACAGCAATACTTTTCTCCAACCGCGGCACCTGTTGCCACCGATCTCCCAACCCATCACCCCCCCCAACCTCCTCCTAATACAATGTTTACGGACATCGCCAACTCGGCACTCCCGATAAGATATACCCACCAACCGGCACACACACAATCGCCCAAGACAATAATCGTCGAATTATAAAGCACGCGATGATATAGTGGGGGAGGAAAACAACCTCGCTCTCGTGTGAGCGCTCTCTCCTCGGCCACGTGCGCAGCGAAAAAAGGAGCTCGCGCGACGCGCGCGTTAGAAAGGAGATACGCATCTGCAAACTACGCGCGTACATCTATGTGTGTATGTATGTATGTATGTACGCACGCATGCGGGGACGAGCACAAGGTCTCACTCTCGTCGTATATAGAGATGCGCGGCTGAAAACAGAGCTGGTGTTATCTGCAGTGCGGTGCGCATAATATACGCACGCACTTGCGCTCTCGCACGAGAAAGAAATTTGAATATATATATTTATGATAAGTGAAAGAGGTGTAATGGATATAGGTACGTTATCTCGCGACGCGGCGATGACTTGCAGGGCAGCTGCCACTCGATACACGCCGGCGCCTAATAAAGATAAAATGCAACGCTTTGTGCGCGTGCTTTTTTTTTGTTCTTGGTGCGATGACGAGAGCGTTGTTTCGAGGTGAGAGAGAGATGAGGGTTTTGTTGTGGGCAGAGCACGTGCGCGAGCGAGATATTATAGTACCGGGCGAGATAATAAATTTCATCATTTAATAGAGCTGCCGATAAGGAAGATAACAATACGCATTTCTTTAGTGCTGGAAGGAATGCTTTCGTATTTGTACGCCGATGTAGCTCTTTTGTGTTAGATTTCAGTGTCTAATCGTATATAGAAAATATATATATCTGACCGCGATGCGTTAGAATGTGTGTCACTTATTATATGTGTGTGTGTGTGGTTGTGGTTGTACGACAAAATTTGGTCGATGTGTAGGTGGAGATGTCAATATTTGCGTATACGACAAAGTATATGTATGATATTTTTATGTGAACTGGTATATTTAACAGACATTTGTGTTTGCTGTGCGACGCGATTATTTGCGATACGTCAATACTATTTTAGAAAAATTAGATTTTGTTCTTAAATCCTATATATAATGGCGTTTCAGTTTATTCGGCGAAATTCTGTAAAAACACATCGAAAAAATAACGTTTCTGGAATTTCACGCGCAGTCTCCGCGGCTGTCTACAAAAAAAAAATATGCGTTTTCGGCCGCGCACGAAAAATGAGAAAACGTAACAGGAGAAAAGTAAAAGAGCCGAGAGGAGAGAAAGAACGTGAGTATAAGCAGAAAAATAAAAGTTGGCGAACGCGTAAGATAAAAAAGTGAGCAGGTTACTCAAAGAAAGTCTATAATGTGCGTGTAAAATATATAATGTAATATATATAAACAACTTTCGGATAAGCCGAAAGTTGAGCGCTTACCGAGCTCTCTACGTGAGTCAGTTCTGCGGGTTATTATTATATTCGATTACGAGAATCAAAGTTGAAATTTCATATTCGAATGCACATTGTGTGTCTGTCTATATAAAGTAATGGTTGATTGTATTATAAGTGCAATAACGATATATAAACTATTATATGCCTCGCGCTATGTGCGTAAACAGGAAATGTAGGGAATCCGGAGTGTGATAAATTTTAAAATGAAAAAATGTACTCGAATCGAAAATAAATGTGTCCGAGAATTAATAAAAAAAAATTACCGGTGCCTCCTAAATTTTGCAGCCGCGAATCATTCAAATTCAGCATCAAAGCCCAGCGGTGGCGGCTATCGCAAGAGTGAGAGCAGTAGGTATATATCCAGCAGCACCGGGGCAAAGAGAACGTTTCTCTCTCTCTCTCTCTTCACATATATACTTACATCCACGTGTGTGGTGGTATCCGAGTCGAGTGGACGGGCGCGAACGAGGCAGAGAGAACGAGAAAAGCGAGAGTTATATACATGTACACACAGAAGGGTATATAACAGCCTCTCGTCTATATAGAGCAAGAGAGCCGTGCATCGAAGCTTTTAGGCCGAACTTTCTCCTAACCCTTCGGCCGCGAGTCCGCGCGCAGGTATATATATAATACGATCGGGACTGAAGGTTGTCGGATGAACGACGACTACGAGGTTTAGGGAAGGGCCGTAAATCTGAATTTATGGTTATTAATTATTAGAGTCGTTAAAGTTCCTTTTGTCGTGTGTTTAGTGAAAGTGTAAATATTACGCGGCGGATTGCGTGGGCAAATTTTTTTCTCCTTCGAAGGGTTATTATATGATTTATGAGGTAGTTTTTTTTTCTTTTCTTACAAATTACGGGATAGGTCGGTTTCGATTTTCTCTTTATGAATGTGCGCTTCTATAAATGCCGCGTTGTATTTAATTATTAAGCGCAAGAGACGTAATTTTGTAATTGAAATTCAGTGAAATTTTCAGACGACGATCGGATGAATGAAGAGCGCCGCCACTACAGCGCTATCGCGCATTAAAACGCAGTTATTCATTCCTATAAATACTAGGAAAGCGCCGCTGCCGACGCGCTTTTATCAAGCGCTAGATCGTGCCCACCGCGAACTAGGGCACGTTCTTATCAGTGCTCCAAAAACGCGACGACGTCCTCAAGCTAAAAGCAGAAAGTGATGGTTATATACAGCGCGCGCGCGCGCATTCCAAAAAATTCGAGCACGAGGAAATTTAGTTATAAGAACAGCTGGTGTGTATTATATTTTCCTCGTTGAAAAGTGGATCATATCTGTTTGACTGGCGGTTATAGGTGTGATATAGCAGGGTTGCGTAATTTTTGTCACTGCTATAATGAAAGTTCGGAATATTATGAATTTTGAATATAATTTTAATCTAGCATTGATTTCAATTGCTAGAAAAGACATAGAAACTAATGAACGCTACTGGATGAAAGTTCAAAGATAAGAGACCTATCGCGCTCCACAACAAAAACTCTGACTATTATCCAACGCGCCCAAACTTTGTCGGCCACAGAAAAAAAACTAACGCAACCGGCCGCCATTATTCTCCTCTTCCTACAAAAAAAAAACGGAGAACTTTCTTCGTATACCTATACTTAGATACACAAACTCCGCGCGAACCGTAAAACACAGCGAAATTTTTCGAAATGCTCTATAAACGCTCGCGGTGTGGTCTATATACACGTTGTTTAGCCATTTCCTCTCTTTCTCTCTCTCTTGCGCGCTCGAAACAAGTGAAACCCACAAAAGTCGCATTGTAAAGTCCCCATTGTGACGTCACGTGGTTACGCCTTACAGCATTGTGACATCACTTCTCTCTCTCTTATACTGGTGTGCCCCCTTTCAAAATCCCGTGTCGCGTGCCCCCCGTATATCTTCATTTCTCCAGCGCCGCGTCTCGCACCTATGATACTACACTCGCATCCCTTGATCATCGTGTGTTAGATACAAATTAGGCAGGCCCTCTCTAATCTCTCATAAACACTCTATCCCCGAATCCAGGGGAGGGGAGATATTTTCCACTCGAAAATCCTCTCACTCTCGCTCCGAAAATCGGCTCGCGACTTACACACAGCGCCGCGCGCGCGCGCGACCAACCCTTTCACCGAGAGCGCAGCCAGCGCCTTATATATACTATCTCTCTCTAACTAGCTCCTATATAGGTACCCGCTCTCGCTCGCTCGCTCGAGAAAGAGTAAGAGCGAGACCCACCTGAGCGAGAGCAAGACAGAGTCCCTCTACCACTACCACCGCTCTCTCTCTCTCTCTACCACCTCCGCAGCGCTAGCCGCGCGCACGCCGCTCTCCACCACCTTGCCGCCTCTCTGCCACCTCCACTCACTTTCTCTCTCTCTCTCTCTCTTGCACATTGCGCGTGTCCTAGGCGAGTAAGCGAGAGAGAGGGCAGGCCCGTACAGCAGAGAGCCGCTGCTGCGCTCTTTGCGCAAAAGTTACGAGAGAGGCTCGCGCGCGCCGCACACAGCACTCGGCACAGTCCGCGGAGAGCACGAGCGCACTCCCGCGAGAGACCGGAAGAGAGCATTCTCTCTCTTTCTCTCTCTCTCCCTCGCGAGCGGGTATACACGCACAAGCAGTAGTATAGTATACGCACCGAGAGCAACGAGAGCACCAGTGCGCCCCGTATATGATGCGATGCGATTGACAGTATAATAAGTATATATCCAGCCGGTGTGTGGTTCAGTGTGTTATAAGATCGACGCAAGCGCTGCACGCAGCTTTCAATTCGAATTTACGCGCGCGCGCACGCGTCCTATAGCAGACGATTATATAGGAGCGGCGAATAAATAAAAGTGTGTGTATATGTGAATGTGGAGAAGAGAAGAGAGTGCGACAGCAGCAGCAGCAGCAGTAGTCGAGTGTAAAACGGAGTGGGCACACAGTCGCGCGCGCGCCTTCTCTCTCTTCGCTACTATACACTCGCTCGTTCGCTGCTTGAGCGCGCGCGCGAGAGTTGTGTAAGAGCTTGAAAGTAAAAGTTGAAACCGCTCCGAGTTCGGCTCTCCTCCGCGCGCGCGCGCGTTAAAATTCGATCCGGCCCGCGAGTGTCTCCCGAGGCCCCGACTGGACTGCCGCCCGCCGAAAAACTCTCTGCGCGAGTTGGATTTTTTATTGCGGCGCAGAAGAAGAAGAAGTAGAGGAGAAGAAGAAGAAGAAGAGAGAAGAAGAAGAAAGTGATTCGGGTCAGTGGGTCGAGGGAATCTCCCGCCTGCTGCGCGAAGAAGACGGCGCAGAAGAAGAAGAAGAATAGTAGTGGAGAGAGAGAGAAAAAGAAATGCAGCAGGAAGAGAAGAGCTGAGAGAGAGAATTCGCGCTTGCGTAACCTCGACCTCTCTCTCTCTATTTCTCTCTCTCCTTCTTTCTCTTTTCGGCACGAGCGCAAGCGAGCGAGCGGCCGAGATACAACAAGTGGCAGTGGTACGCGCGCCCGCGCGATCGGGCACACGTGAATGACGACGTTATAGACGACGACGACGAAGAAGAGAGAAGAGAAACAGCCGTGAAACAGCAGTAGCAGCAGTAGCACCGGAGCGCTAGCTCTTTCAGTGCTTTTCTACTTTTACTCGGGCGCGCGAGCGAGGCTGCCGTGTGTTTCGTAAAAGGCGGATTACAAAACAGCGAGAGAGCAGAGCGGCTGTGTGTCTGTCTGTCTCTCTGTAAGTGTATATACCCCTCGTCCGCGTTAGTGTATATGTGTTATAATATATACATGAGAGTGAAGAAGAAAGTGCAGACACCACTCGCAAGTACATTATCGCCGGGCGAAAGATCGGCAAGTATAATAATCCAGAAGGAGAAAGAGAATTGCCGAGCGAGTATAAGCGGCCGTAGCAGGCAGCAAAGCGAAAGGATAAAGAGAAAGGAATAGGAGAGGCGAGCCGCTTACGCTCTCGCGCGCGCTGAGTCCTTGAAGCAGCGATCGCTCGAGAGTGAGAGTAAAAGTGCTGCCGCTTGTTATTTTCTGCTACCTCCGCAACGACGACGACGACGACGACGACGACGAAGGTGGTGGTGGTGGTGGTGGCGGGGGTGGCGGTGGTGGCTACGACCGGGCCCGGCTGACCCTGGTCTCGTCACTCGAAAGAGAGAGAGAGAAAAAACAAAAAACAGTGCGCGTGATGGTTACGATGAGGACCAGCTGACAGCACCTGCGTACAGTGAGTGTGTATAGAGATAACGACAAAGTATAATAAAATAAAGTGCGTTCGCGAGTGAGGAAGGAAAGCGAGAGAGAGAGATAGTATAAAAATTGATAAAGGTTATAAATGTCATCGATGTGCAGCGCGAGGGGTAACCTCCACCGCAGCCGCGGGAGCCGAGGAGACGCGCGCGATGCTGTGCCCGGCCGCGGACTGATCATCTAGCGACAATTATATACACGTTATATTTCGGTGTGTGTCACTTCTGTTCTACATCCCCGTGTACGCACATATACGTGTGGTTTCTCTTGTGCATCGCGAGGATACAGAAAGGATAAGGAGGAGGAGGAAGAGGACGCAACGTGTGCTCAAGCGCACACGTGCAGCCGGCCGGATCTACGCTGACAGGTTGGTGGTTGTTGCTGTTTATATAGTGCATGTGTGTGTGTGTGCGTTGTTGAATGGGTGAAGAAAGGAAGGAAGGTGGAGTAAAGAAAGTGATAGTGTCCCGGTGTACGACAGATGCGGATTATATTATAGTGTTTGTATACATATATACGCTGGGATTGTGTGCTGCTGCGTCGAGATATGATGATGATGATGATGGTTTCGTTGTTGAAATTAGTGGTTCGCTGTAGGAAGTAGGAAGCTGCGAGGCTTGAATGTATCGTGGTGTAGGCTACTCCGCGACGCAACAAGTGGTTGTACCGTGCTATTGATCGACACGCGCTGTGCAGCCACTGCTCCATTTCATAAAGATTCGGCATAGGTGTTCCAGACTTTGGTCGTTGAATATATATATGGAAAACCGGGAGTTGTTGCGATCGGATTGGCCGGTATAGTCACGTTCAAGGGGAAATTCTCGCGATTTCAAGGTCACGATGAAATCATCGTCATTGATGCGACACGGGTTTATTTTTGACGCTTATAGTGTAGCACACACACTCTCCGCATCTACATATATATACGAACAACAATAGCTGTCCGGAGTTTCCAACCCTCGGTGTACCGAGAAATTAAGTGTTTATACGATTTCGGTGTGTATTTGTGTGAGAAGCGATTCGCGTCGGTCCCTTTTACGTAAAAAATGCGTGGCAATTAATCTTTCTGAATTTCCCAAGACTTTGACACACGTGGTGAACTGAATTTCATTAGGAAGCTAAGATATATTTCGCATTTAAAGTGTATGTTTTCGACGACACGTGGTCGTGATAGTCGTCTCTTAAAATAGCTCACGTGCGAGCGAGGTATTATGAAACGCAGAAAAAAACGAACTATTTGTGTACTCCATCGCATCGAAAGCACGATTTTTTTGCTATCCAAACAAACGTGAATCGGTATAATTTGGACGCACACGTGTCAAAAGTGTGAGAACAAGGCACCGCCGCGCGAAACTATAAGGCTTTGGAATAATATTTTGAATTGTACTCGGAATTAGCGAGTGATGACATATTATATATATGATCGCCGTTCATTCCTATCGCAAACAGCATTTTAGAGCTTGCGACGAATGAAAAATCAAATCTCAAGTGTCGAGAGATAACAGTGATTTCGTCTGTATCTTACCTGTCGCTAAAAGTATAATCGTCATCTCTGACAGCTTCAAGTTTGGTTGTAAAATCTCTCACGATTTAAACTTAAAAACATACAAATAACGATCGTTTTCTATGTAGATCGTGCATGTAAACACATCTGCATGCAAAATTATTAATTTTCTCCCAACCGCGCACATCAAGAAATTTAAAGCCCCCCGCGCAGCCTCTTTAGACCAAACAAGCGTTACAATAAAGATAAGAATCATCTAAACACGCCATCTCTCTCTCAACACTCTGACAAGTAAAAACACAACAGACATAGGTTTTTTGCCCCGCGCGACTAGGAAATACCCATTAGTATATACCGACGATTTAGACACTAGGAAAAACAGTCCGAAAATAAAACACGTGTATACGCGCGCCTTTCTTCGTCGTCGACGTTTTTTTTCTCTCTCTTATCCACGCTTCCGACGTGTATATATACATATACGTAGTCGCCATCGAGACTGCTTGATATCTCTCTCCCGTGATAACCAATCTCGATCGTACCCACGAGAGTGATCGCACTATTACGTTTTGCGCGTACGTGCGAGTGCGTATACGTGTTTACCTCCGGTACAATGTAAATGCGCGTGTTTTTCCTTGCCGGTAGTTTTGGGCTTTCTGCGGGGCGATAATAGATTTATGGTACACGCTTTATTTGCTCGTTATATATATACTAATAGGTTGGAATTCGGCCGATTATATTTCGTCAGGTGAGAAAAACAAAAATTCGTCGTGTCTTCCAGACATTTTGTGTATACTGTGCAAACATCAAAAAGTTTATGAGACAATAATTCACGGCGATTAAAGAAGAAGTGTATAACTTTCTCGCTTAAGACGCAAATAACCGCAACCAATCCATAACTTATTATAAAACCCGCGGCGCGCTTTTTTTTCTACCTGACGGCCCAAATTCAAGTTCAAACTCTGCCGCGACGAGTCTCAAGGTGAGAGAGAAAGAAAAAACAATGATGATTTAAATTAATATGTATAATGCGCGTGACTCACTCACAGCCAACCTATTACAGTCATCATCATAGTGATCCGACAAAATTCCTCCCACACCTAAAGCGCGTCAAGAATCAAGCCGCCCACTTCCTGCAATTTTCGCGCTGTGAGGAAGGTCGCGGATTGTAAATCAATTTCTCGCCGATGTCGCCCGCCGATAACGAAGATCCAAAGTACACGCGTCGTCGACGAGCGATGCACGATCGGCGCTAGATATACATACACGCTCGAGATTGCAAATAAAAACATTTAGCGTCGCCGCCGACGACGCCCGATGAAAATGAGATAACGGAGTGTGTATACGTGCTACGTAGTTTGTCAGTGTTTGGGCGAGAGTAAAAAGTATAAATTATTAGATATGATATGAACCTTGTTGCGTTCTGTATTTAAGGCTACAATTTCTCTGTACACCTCCAAAAGTTATAGGGTGAACGTACCAACTACGGTGGACTTTTAGCCTAAGCGACTTTAAACGCGATAAAAAGCAATAAAAATATATTCATTTCTGAATAAATTATCATTTAACTGGTTCTAACATCCTTTTAGTATACAAAACAACGTCTTTCTCCAAATAAGCAATAATTATTTTGGAAAAAAATAGATTTTTCGCGAGTGATGTGATGTACGCGTTACTGCGAGCGTGTCCCTGTTATTGCGACCCAATCACTGCGGAATTACCAATTACTGCGAGCCCTATACTGCGTGATAGAATAAAAAATGATAAACGTATTTTTTCATTATTATATATTAAATAATATACAATAATCATGATACAAAACAAGAAAATGAAATATAAAACGTAATTATATTGAAATAGAATTACTTTAAACTAATCTATACTATATTTATGAATAAAAGAAACCAAATAGTGATTTATACTTAATCCACTCCTGACGAGATTAAATAATCTCTTTAAACTTTAAAAACAATAATAACTAAAAATATTTAAATCAATAAATAAAATAAATTTGTTATCTGTTAACGCGTT
>UXGD01001440.1:0-34903 GCA_900474315.1 Torymus auratus
GTAATATTCCTTAATAGTTAAGAAATTCAAATCTTCTACGCTTTCAAAGAAATGGTTTCTTAACTATTAAGGAATATTATTTAACTGTAAACGAATATTCGTTTGTCCGTATCCAAAAGTCCGTTTCTTTATAGTAAATGACATTCCTTTAATATAAAGATTTTCTTCTCTCTGTGTACAACTATCTCATTTTGTTCATGCTCATTAGTTATGTTTTTATAACGTTTTCATTCTATAGTTTTATTTTTGCTTATTATAAATCTTGTATGACCACTTCTGCAGATATGTAATTTTGTGGCATCACTGAAAAACCACGTAAGTGACGTATTTTTCAAAATATATAGACAAACAACATTAAGTTGCCATGGACATATAGCTATAACATGACTACACTTCCGACCAATCAGATTGCGAATAAAACGCTAAATAAAATAGCCATTAATGTCTGGATTTCTTATATCTTCAAACAGTGCTCTATCACGTAATCGTGACAGAAATTACGAAAGTTCACTCGTTGTCATGAATCAATAAGAGAAAAAACGCTACAACTTCACATTTTTTTAGAATAATTTCCGAAAAATACCATATAACTCTACTATTGTTATCCAACATCAATGGAAAAACGATACATCTCCACTTTTGCAATAAGAGAAACAGACGTTCCTTATTCGTATAAGTGTACCTATAGCAAGATATTTAGAAAGAGTACTCACATTTGCTCCTCAAGGTCCCATGAGCGATATTTAATATTTAGCATGTATAGATATACGAAAAAACAATACAATTGCCATTGAGACCGGAAAACTCACGTAACTCCACTGGAGTTTTTGTTTATTCCTGGAATAACTACGTAAGTGGAAGCCGTTTTCTATGACATCACCGCTATTTGGTCAAGCTATTATGCTAGATTAGTATTCATTAGTATTCATATGGATGCAGTGTTGCATTCAATCTCATTTGTCTTGATGTAAAATACCGATGCAAAACTAAAAATTCGATTTACTCGGAAGAATGAAAAATGGAGATAAGTGGTTATTCCTGGAAGCCACAGAAGTATATTTATGGTTTGTTTTTCCAATATTACTGCCAGTCAATTAAATCAAATGAAACGCGAAAAAAGTTAAAATAAATGAGAATATATTGCATTTATTCGTGATTGCCATTATAATACGTAAATTCATAAGTATGGAGTTTGCTACCACATTTTATTTCGTATTGTGCATTGCATTTTACGCTTCCGCATATTTCATACAAGTATGTTAGTAAATTAATCAATCGATAAATCATTCTCTTAATATAAATTGTTCGGAGCTTTCGAAAGGACAAATATTAATACATCACTTAATTAACAATGGTATTACTCACTACATACTCAAATTTTATGAACACGAATACGTTTATTATAATCTTGAGCGGTGTTTACGAATTTTATGATCAGTACGCGGTAAATAAATTTAAATATAGGGATTAGTTTTTATTGCAGACGGTGTATTACCAATGAGACCATCTGTGTCCTGGAAATTCGTTGTCCACGTGACAGGTATAACGTCCCTATATAGGTATTATGTTCGACTGGCATGAGTATGCGCTTTGAGTGAGTTGGTTGTAACCGAGTGCAAGGAAGCACATCGAAGACTATATGCTGACAACTTTGTTACTGATTCATTAAATTATTTTAGTCTATCTTTGCACTCATTTATTTAATGTACACTTTAATGTGCACACCTCCTAGAAATTACAAATTGTGCACACAGGTTGTGACATACTCCATCAACTTTAAACTTTCGTACCGAACTAAGAATTCAATATTTTACCTTGAAAAAATGATAGAGGATTCTTTAAAGCCTCTTTAATGAATAGGTTTCATAAAGGTTTTTTAATATCGGTAAAAAATCGCTAGGGTGTCCTGTACGACACCCGGCAATCTAAAGGTAAAACATCATTCTACAAAGAGTATTTTATTGTTGATGACATCAGCAGCTGTCATCATTGATATTGTAAGACTCACAAATTACATCGGAAATAGTACATTGTGACACTGGCGTGGAAGGTGATTATTTACTGCATGAGAAAATGGAATGCGTTAAAAATCATCTTACACGCGAGTTTCATACAGTATTTTATACCACAAGAGCTTAAAAACCATGTTAAAGTTGCGATTTCTAGGTTAGAGTGGTATAAATATTATTAAATACTTTTGGGTTTAATCATCGCATATTCACAATTATTATATTAAAGTTTGACGTTAGCCCAGAGTCGGCGGAGAGCATGAAAGGAAAGGTTAGGGTCTTTAAACGGTAGAGCGGCTAATTTAAATATAAGTTAAATTGATAAAAAAATATATATATAATAAGTAAAAAAATGAGGTATGTGATGTGACGCGGTTGCGTTAGTTTTCGCGGGCTCGCGAGACTCTCACCAGGGTGTTCCTGGCGTGTCCTAGTGACACCGAGCGTTGCTCGAGGTGTCACCCCTTTTTTGCCCTTGCGCGGACGGACGTCCGCGCTGGTTGGCCGCTGATAGGCGGCGGAAAAAAGTCAGCAGATAGGCTGCGTTTAGGGTTGCGAGCGGCGCGCTCCCCTCCCCGTAAGTCAACGGGCACGACCCGTCGATCGAGTCGTGACGAGAGCTTCTCCGAAGCTCGCGGAGTGCGTCGCTGCTCGAAACATTCTGGGGAAAAAGTCGGGCTCAACTAATTCCCAAAAGTATAACTTTAATATAAAATAAGTTCGCGATTGTTGCGAACGTCAAGTTCAAAATCAAAAATTGATGTAATAAAGAATATTATTTCGACTGGACTAATTAAATTACCTCCTGTAATTATAATACAATTACATTTATATAAAAATATATATCATAATTATTCTGAGAATTTATCAAATTAATATTTCCTGATTCCATATAATTTAATATCAGTATCTTGATTCAGTTTCACAACCACCCATTTCTTATAATGTACCCAACGGACCGTTCTGCTTCTTCATATACGGTAGTTATATCTCAAGATAGACCTTTTAGAAACTAATTTTTACTTTACTTATAGAAGATCTGATAATGTGAGGGGAAAAATTAATTTGTTATTTAAAAAAATGTGCTAGACTTATAAACAATTAAATTTACAACCAGCAGTTTCACAGGTAGCGCACTCCTCGTGTGATCGACTAGGTATTGAATTGCCTTCTGACAAATTGAGCAAAAGGTGTGGATAAATTTGGTGTCTAAGCCTTATCGGAATGTGACCTAGACTTCCAAACTGAATCATTTCAATACACCGACATCCTGCGGCGGATTTTTCTAATTAGAATTATCCCACGTGTTTTGTGTATTTTTCCCCGCCCAACAGGCATACTAGCTTAACCCTGGGCGAATGCTGAATGGATGATAGGTAGAGAAAAAAGTTCATAGATGAGAGGTCCTCCTCAGGATAAATGTATATGTATGGTGTAATAATTAATAGGTAAAGGAAAATAAAGATGTAGGAGATACGCGCTATAGGCCAACAGGCGGCTGCGTGGAAACCACCAATTTTTTTGTTATAAACAATTAGATTGTATTCGTTGTTAATTAATTATTTCAAAATTTCTCAGTTTTTCGATAATTATTCGAAGAACAAAATAAGTTTTAAACATTTGTTATTATGGAATTTTTGGTATAAAATTTGTTTCCAGTTTATTAAATCTACTTCCTTAACATCTATAATCCCTCATGCTATCAGATCTTATATACAAGTAAAACAAAAATTATCTTCTACAAGGTCGGTATCTTTTGATATAACCATCCTCTCTTAGAAGAATGATAACCCTAAATAGTGGCTCATTTAAAGACTCGATTTAATTTTTTGCTTGAAATGTGTATCTAATTATCTTATCATTTAAACTAATTATAACTAAATCGTAGTGAAAAATAGTGTTCATAACCCCCACCCAAAAAAAAAAAAAAAAAATAGTACGCGCGAAGCGAGTTTAAATTTTGCTAGTAAATTAAATAGGATAACGAAACAGTCTCCGCTTTCTGTACACACGAAAGAGTTAACATACACCTCTACGCTTTCCGTGGGGGAAATCAATACACCGCACATCACCATTGACGCAGCGCAATCATACACTATTTCCCACCACGTGATATCTCTCTCTCTCTCTCTCTCTCTCTCTCTCTCTCTCTTTCTCTCTCTCTCTCTCTCCCTCCCACCCTCTCCCGCATCAGCGGTATATACTCGCGCCTATGGTTTCGCGACGTCCCTTTGTGTACGCGCCGCTCACCGCTCGACACACACTCTCTTCGAGCTCCCTTTTCTCTCTTCCTTGGGGCGAAAATTTACGATATGCAAGGCATTTATATTTCCGCGCGGTCCCGCCGTAAATTCCGCTTTACGCGCACGTAAGTGGCTCCACTTTTGTTCATAGATTCCTACGGCTGTCAGATTTATGCTTTGAAATGTATACGAGCCCGCGAGACCGTGGTGATACGCCCGCCCACCCACGTCTACGCGTTGAATGCGCGACCCGGGTGTGTATATACGTAAGAGAGGGAGAGAGAGAGAGCAAGCAAACAACACGGTCTCTCTGCACGTGCATACAGACATACGAGAAGGCTGATCGCTTTAGGGGTCAGTGCACCAGTGCACGGCCGTGCGGTATAAAGAGAGGTCGAAGTGGTGCAGCGAAATGATAGGAGAGAGTGAGAGAGCGCACCTAAACGCGATTGAGCTACAGCCCGATGCGCGCATCCCGCGACCTGCACATGCAAGCACGCGCGGTGATAGTTCCATGATGATGCGTGCTACCCGTGCGTATATATAGCTGCCTCTCTCTCCCTCTCTCCCTATTTCTCTCTCGCTCGCTCACTCCCTCACTTCGCCTGGCACAACGTCTGTCTATCGCTTATCTCGTGCGCTTGGTTTATTAATATGGCGTGCCTCGAAGTGTGCAAAAATGGGATTTTTCACAGACATCTACGAAAGTCTATAAAAGTCATCAGTGTTGCTGTACGAATTTCGAAAATCATTCAGATACGAGCAAACTCTAATTGGATTTTGGATTTAATTGAATTTCTACCTTTTGAATCTAGTTGAATTTCAAATAATTTATATTAACCCAAACTCTCAATTCAATCAGTTGGTGGTGTGCAATCAGTTCATATTCTATTTCTGTAGAGCCAATTTTTGTAATTTGATTAGAAAACTTCATGCTTTTATTCCAAAATGTTTATTGTTGAACTCTATATGATTGATTTTGAATTGCCAAAATTGATAGACCATAAAATACATTAAAAGTAAACCACTCTCAAACTATTTTGTGTAAAAAGTTTGCCTGAAAAGAGATATTTTTCATTCCTATAGATAACAATATAAAAACTTTAAAGCACATTTAACTTTTAAAAATATTTCTTTGTACGTTCTATCTAAAAAATAAAAGACAATGATTTCGTTAGCATACAATAGAAAATCCATCTATCTATGACCTACCAATTCCTTTTTCATCTCGTAGCCCGCGTGCGCTTACGTATACCGGTATACCCCGTTCTGCACAGCAACAGCGCAGCGCGCGGCAATCACTGCGTCTAGTTTTGACTTTCATGAAACGTATGCGACTGCAAGGAACTATCTGTCTCTTTTTCTCTCTCTCTCTCCCTGCTCTGCCTCTGCTTTTGGAGAGCGATTTCGCCTGATAGGATTTCCACTGATTGTTTCAATTCGTTTTGCATTCGTGCACGAAGCCTTTTAAATACCTAGACTATCACTCACGGCAGTTTTTTAATATTGCGAAAATTGGAAAATTGTTTTACCGATTCGTTTCGTTTTTCTTTTCGCTCGTACGTCGGCACTTTACGCAGTCGCGGCTACGCTACGCTGATTGAAACTGTCAACAGCATTACGAAGAGATATGCCGTTCAAGACTTGGTTAATGAAACGTCATTTAAATGAAATTATTTGTGTGATGTTGAGGTTTGATGGAATTTTAGGTTAAACCTAGTTTTTACACCTATAATTGTTCGCCCTTTTTTTAAAGGCTTGAACTTAACGCAACGGAATTTATTCCATGTTGCGGCAAATAAAAATCTCTCGTGTGGATTTAATTAAATATCTAGAGTGATTTCGCCCGGTTAATAGCCAATTAAAAGTAATGGGCGAGCCCATAAAAAAGGAGATTGAAAAATCCCTAACAAGTAGCGAGACGCGCAATCCCCAAGTTCATTATGAAAATAACACTATAATACGAATCCTTTATGTATTGAATTTATGAAGAGCCCGCGATATTATTCCGATCCGCATTTTCTGACGTCTGCTTATAGCTATCGACGCGCCCCATATACCCAATACAACATACTCCATTTATTTGTTCAAGCGCGCGCATAAACATCGAACTATGCAAACTCGAGTTAATATAACCGCAAGCGAGAGCTCGGGAGCAGCGAGCATATCTGCAATATCGATAATAACGGCGAACTGCGCGCAACTGCACGGCGACGCGAGCCGTAGAAACTCCACTTAATTGCGCGGCCGAGTAACTTTAATCTTCGGCTCATACATTAAAAGTGTTTGCAGTTTAGCGCCGCCCCGATAATCTTGATATATTCGTCGAGATTGTTCGGTCTAGCGAAAAAAGGAGCAGCGCGCCCCGAAAGTACGAGAGTGCCGCACTTGCTGGGGGTGGGTGTAAGGTATAGTGAGTGGAAAAGGAGGAAGAGAGAGGGGGAGGAAGGAGATTTAAAGTGGAGAGCGGGGTAGTTAAGGTATTGAACGACAAAAGTAAACGCGAAGACGGGGCGGCCGGTGGTGGCGGCGGCGGTCGAGTCGTGAAACGGTCCTTGCCCTATATATATACACACGATGCTTCCGAGTGCGTTGCCGCGCTTATATCCGCTCCGAAGGATAAATTGGAGATTTCGCCGGACCGGCGCAAATGGGCCAGCGAAGATTGCTCATGATTAATTCGAGCTGTAAAAGACGCTTGTATACGGGCTTTTAGACTCAAGTATAATGTTATAACACATGCGGAAGTTTAGTTTCGACATAAATAAACCTATTGCCACATTCTCTTAGCTTAATTATCGTATCTAATATATGCAATGTTCATTTTCAAGGAACTAATATGATAATATTTTAATTTGTATATAGATGAATTAATGTAAAGAGTGTTTTAAATATTGCCAATAATTCCAAAATGAAGACAATATGTTTGATTTAAATGTTACTTTTTATTGACATTGTTTGAAAATTAAAATAAAACAGCTCAAGGAACATTGACTTAAATAATTTTTATTTAATATAAACTTATACATTTTCAGATTTTTCACTCTTGAATAATCCTTTTAAACATCAGCTAAAATAGATGGCATTGAGCCCAAAGTAGTTGAAACCGCTCTTCGATCCATGAAATAAGTAATTTTACTTTATCTACTACAGTAGTTTTGGACACTGAGAAATGATATCTAGCTGATTTTACTTATGGCTCGTATTGTAGATATTTCTTCTCCTCAATAATCTCGTAAAAGCACTTCCTTCATCGATTCTATGCTTACTATTTCTTTAGTTTACTCTAGTAAACTTTCAAATAAATTTTAATAATAATAAACAATAACTAAAATAAAAGAAATAGCTTTAGAATTTATCTCGGATTTTACAAAATATTTAAAATTATTTTTATTTAATTATTATGTTTTATATTTGAATTATATATTATTTGGATGAAGTTAAAAATCTATTTTATATATTGCTTTAAATATTTAAAAATACTGGCGGATTTTGCGCATTCCGCTTGCGTATCTGATTTTTTTTCATATTAAAATGTTAACCTACTCTAAACTAAAAGAAAATCTAATAATGCTGTTAAGCTTCAATTTTAGTATTATCACCATAGCTTTTTTATTGATGAAAAATGGATGAATAAATAAATATTTGAACTGTTAGTGCTGCCCCCTTCTGCCCCTTCACAAATTTAGTAACGCAGCAAGCAATCAATTTTTACCTGTTAATAAATACCATACAATCTACAATTCAAGTGGAAGGTGTTGGTATGTTACCTATGGATGGCAAAGTAGAAATCGCTTGACTCCCGGCGAACTGGAGTAGACATACATTTTATACTCAGACGTTATATGAAACTACTGTCGGTAACTTATAATAAAGTACTTACTTTAGTGAACAGATGGCACCTATTGTTTCAAAAAATAATTAAATTTTAAGACACTAAATAAAAATATTTATTTCCAAAAATAAAGCTATAATTACAATGAAAGACAGTGTTTTTACTAACAAGTCACTTTTGCAGTGAATTATTAATGTTGTTATTTACATAGTTTATGTTTATATTAAATTTATCTTAATTTCAGCACATGAGTATTCATGAGTATTCTGACTAATTGTTAATGGATTTTCACTGATTATCAGTTATAAGTATACCACTGATTTGGTTTCGGTCGATATGTACAGATTTAAATTTAGAGAGAAGTAAGTATTTTTACCACTTGAAAATTATTTTAAGAAAGGTTACTCTAAGAATAAGTCATCAAATCAAAGCAAAACCCATATCAATTGGTATTTTAGTGTATACTTAAATAAACCTCTTCGAAATGAGTATTTTAAGAAGAAATTAGTATTTAACATTAAGTATATTTCTGAACATTATTAAGCTATTCTTTAATTGTCAAATTATTTTGTTGTAATTGTTTTTCAATTTTAATTATGATCACGTTTAACATCATCTTAAAACATCACGATAACGACGATTCAACGTAAAATAAGCAGTGGAGAAAAATAGATTCTTTGTCCGGTCTGACGAAAATAGGATTTTCACGTTCTCCTCGACAAGACGTATAAAAATGTGCAAATTGACGTAGGTTGGGGGCCGATTTAATATAACGACGTGTCGCCCGGTGCGTAAACAGACGCTTATATGCCTCGCTTGTGTATAAAGGGGGTTGGAGAATGTCGCACGGTAGTTTACAAAAAGACGTCTACTTGTCGTCGAGAGCAGCTATTTGTTTTTACATTCAGCCGCAGCTGAGACACGCGTGCTTACTCGTTTTGTATATAAGCTATTGCTGTCGTTACATTCCATTTCGCTTGAGTTATTCACACGAGGTATGACATTATCTATTCGATAATATCAAGAAAAATGAATTCATTTCAGTTACTCATTATTTCAAGCAATTAATTAATAATTTTTAATAATTTCTCGCCTGTAATTTATTAAAATTTTTAATCAATTTGAAGTTAACATAAAAAATGTAAAAGTTTCATCCAACGAACTCATCCAATAGATATACAACTCCAAAACACTATGAAATTTCAAAGTGATTAACTCTTTTTACTTTAGTTATTGATGAACCAAAAATGTCGATTTATTTATAAAAGATTTTTTTGTTTGACAATAACGACGATCAATACTTGGAAATTAGTTTCTTCTAATTTGAACATTAAAAATTTATGAATAATAATGTGGCGATAATTTACAATTACATTGAGAAACGAACGATGATGTGCAACATCATTACTTCTTTTGAAACCAAAAAACAATGTCAACACGATTATTAAACTGTCGCTCAAAAGAAACAAACCAATAATTCGTTGCAACTTTTTATGACGCATTAAAAAACTTGAATGGCCCTCGTCACTTTTTTAATAAAAATTACTCGGCCGAGTTGTCATACTTAAATAACGTAAAGTTTCTAATAGTCAAATGTGCCATTACTGCAATTGGACAAAACTATGAAAATTCGTAAAATTATTAATATTTAAAAATTTTAATAAATATACCTAAAATTGAGAAAATTTATGTAATGAAATAATTCATGTGCGGAAAAAGTTTGGAAAATATTTGTGAACACTTATGTTGAGATTACATATAAGGCCTTCTAACGTTTACCCAACCGAATATTTTAATACAGAGGTGGCAATACATTTTTATTATTTTTCGCTGTAAAAATGAGTACTTAATGACCGAAAAAGTGGTTAATTATCCAGATCTTAAATCATTTACCATATTCATATTTACATACTTACACACACAACTACGTGCACGCATCCTGTACCCACTAGACAACACCTCTCTTTCTCTCCCTCTCTCTCTCTTTCTTCCACCTCCTCCTCGAAAATTAAGCATCGCAGTGTATTCGCGGCGCTCATGGTGGCGCGCGCCCACGCGCTGACAGTTTTCGGATTCGCTCGCAAACTTAGCGGCTCGTTTACGGTCGGAGGCAAAGAGAGAGAGAGAGATGACAACTTCCTTCCGCGCGCTCTGCAGCCCGTCAGTTGCGAACTCGCTCGCAAGTTTGCGACTGCACTTTGGAAAAAGCGCGAGTTTTGGATGTCTCGCGGGAGCTGAAACGTCGGCTCGTACGGTGCCCGCGATGTTTGCCAAAAACAATATTGATTTCGCGCTTAATTGAACGCGGCTGATATATTGAAAGCGACACGAACGGACGTGACAAATAAGTTTCAAAATATATGTCTTTTGTCGGGGGCAATTTGCCGGCTTCGTTGACTTTGCATGTTTATTAAGATTGCGCAGTTTTTAAATACGCAAATAAATTGCTTTATGCTTGACTGACGGGGTAAAGAAAGACTTTTTACTCGTCATTTTATTTTTGTTTTAATTGCGAATACTACAAATAAAATGTCTTTTATACATAATATTTACATTTCGGGATCTTATTACATTCAAGATAACGATTATTTTTGCAGTGATTTAATTAACTGTACTATATATAAATAAAATATACGTACAAACGTATTTCAAACTTTTAATAAATTTTTGATTGGAATTATAATTTGCAAACGTACGATGTAAGGATACCAAAGGAAATTAGTCAAGATTTCATCAGCCGGAAATTCAGCTCCGAAACATTAGTCAAGAAGCACATCATCGGGGTTCCCGATAAACTCCCGCTCACTCCTAATCTTCGCGAATCTCTCCAACAAGCGAGTCAAGCACGCCTCCCGACGATTCGGCGCCCCCTCCGATCTCCAATTTTCTCTCCCGTTCTCTCCATCTCCTCTCCTCGCCTCAATTAAGACTCAAAAGAGAAAATCCCCGAAAATCGCTTCCTCGAAGCTGGTAGTGCTGCGCCCACACCCTCGGTCGTCGTTCGCGTGCAGGTGGCTCGTGTCGGTAACGATTTCATTTCGACTGCTTTGATCCCGGTATCCCGCATCATCCTCCCCCTAGCGCATTTCCCTTCCGCCTTCGCTAGTTTCCGAATCGCCGAGCAATCGTCGCGCCTATTAAAAATCGCGTGTGGCGTTGTATATAGAACGTGCGAGCACACGCTCGTCCCTTTTTTATCTCGCTTCTCGCGTAACGATCGATGCAATCGGTGCGCGCGCGCGTGTGCGCTACTCCAAGGATATCGGGTTTTCAGGCTTGATTTACACGAGCTCCAGCGTGCTCGCGCTAATTGAAGGTTTATGTAAGTGCAAGTAGACCCTGGGATGCTGAAGCGGCGAGTACGCGGTACTGCATTTCTTTTTTATTAGAGCTCGCTTCCTCTCTTTTTGCGTCGCTCGTGTGTAAGAGCCTATCCCTCTTCTTCTATTGCAATTTGCAAGCGTGTCGTCTTTTTAGTTTTGAGAAGTGATTGACATTCTACGCGCGTGCGCGTGAACGGCACTTTTTCAGACGCGCGCGCCGTTGAGTCCGCACTTTTAACGCAGATTTTCATGCGTTTGACAGGTCGAGCGAACGCGTTACAATATGAAGATGATAGCTTTCATTTTGTGCGTTCGTTGAGAGGCAAAAAGGCTTTCGCTTTTAATAGAAGATCGTTTGCAGTCTAGATGATTTGCGGCGAGTTAAAAGGATAGTATATATAGAGACTTTGAGTATAATTTTTACTTTAAATATACAAGGGAACTTTGTGTTTGTAAGAATTTTCGAAATATTACATCATAGGTCAGCTATAACTATGAATACAGGAAGTTAGAATGCAAATCCCAAAGTAACCGGCCCTTCAGATTTTTCAACGCTTAAAACCAACTTCGACCGGCAACCGTGCAATTAAGCTCATGTTGGAAGATGCGGGGTTCGCAGAGCTTAAGATAAACACCGGTAGGCACGCGTTATCCGTACTGTAAACACACGTACATACACACATGCTGCGCAACAGCTACTTAACCCAACCGACAAAATACGGAAATTTTTTCTCTCGTCCTCATCGCCACGCTATCCATCTTCCTTCTTCTTCTTCCGACCTCCGTATAGCATATACTTCCCTCTCATTTTCCCGCGGTCCGCGCGCGTACACATCCGCGAGTAATAACCTATCGCCGTATACGCGCGCAAAGCCTGGAATCTCTCGCGAACACACGCTTGTTGCGAAAGAGACGGTGCGGAAAAGCCCGAGAGATCGCCAGCTGATGATACAGTTGGGAGAGCGCGTGCAATTAATGCATTAGAGCTCGTACATCGATGTTTCGCAATCTCGCCTTGCATAGCTCGAAACGCTGATTCACATACGCGGAGGAGCTACGCGTCTTTGTGCAGCGAGCTGGCGCTTGTTGAAATTTTTTCGCGACGCCTCATACATATACGTAGGTGTACGCGCGTTGTGGTCTTGCACGCGCGACTGCGTGTTTTTGTTTGCTCGATGGCGTTCCCGGTCGAGATATCAAGGCCGCTTTGCTTGTTACAAGTTTCGAAAACAAGTCTATTTTTAATGGGGAATGTCGCTTTTATCTGATTTTTATTAAATACATCCTATACAATATACGTAAACATTAAAAAAAAATAATAATAATGAGTTCGGAATTCAACTGGCATTCAATTGTTCTTTCTTTGAATGATAATAGTTGCTCGATTCGATAAACAAGATAAACAGGATGTGTAACTTGATGCGAAGTGATTCCTTGTATGCAATGCTAATACACCATCGGGAATATCTATTATGTAGATAAATTATGCCTTTATAAATCACAATTAAAGAAATAGAATAAGTATAGTAGAATTTGATATAAAATTTATCCAAAGTCAACATTTGGATTACGAAATTAATGACAAATTCAGTTTAAACCTGTTTCTCTTAACCACAGCTCATTTTTCTTATTACATCGTTTAGCCGATCATCGTGACATACTTGTGGTGACATTATAATCCAAAGACTATTCTCCATTTCCACAAGACAAATGAGGTATAGCTATTAATTGCTACCCTTTCTCATGAGAACTCACAATTGTAACAGATTATTCTCGCAGAAGTGTGTCAATGTCAACCCAAGAAAAACACAAAGGTCTTTTGTTTACAAAAAACTATAATTTTCTTATGGGTTTTCCGAAGACAACTGTGCGCACATTTTTCTTAGTATTCATTTCAAAAATTTTCTCTTTGTTACTTCTGAATGCTTTGAAAATTTAATTTAGATTTACAACTTTTTGTATACCATGTGATATTTTTTACTTTCAACCTACGTGACTAAAAGCAAAGATTTTTTGAAAACTGAAACCTACCCTATAGCTGCTATCGCATCAAAGGCACATTTTTTCCACATCACAAAAACCCCTAGCACTTTCAGTAATCCGGGGAACGTACTTCAGTCACGTGCAGCTTCTTGGCTGCTCGGATAAATTTATGGCGGAACCCTTTCTTTTTTTCTTTTTTTTTTTGATACTTCAAAAATTCCAAGCTCGAGCATCCCTCATTTATGCACACGTGGCGACAAAATGCATTATTCGAGAAGTTGACGTGACCCGGCGGGGCGTCTTCCACTTTCTCATTTAGTCACACTTTAAATTCTAATTAAGCGTCTTCTTGTATATTTTTGTTGCAAAATATGAAATTAAAAAGTTTATTTATATAAATAACAATAAATAAATTTGAATAAAATTTGTATTAAAAATAAAATGTAATAATTCATAAATAAACTCATATTGTTTGACAGAATAAACTCATATTGAAATGAAGTTTAAAAAATAATTCAATGTTCGTGAAAAGTCGAATATTTAATTTAAAATGAACTAAACAAATAATGAGTTTTATCATTTCAAAGTATATAAATAAAATACATTTTCATTTTAAGAATCAGTAAGAAATGTTATGCGTTACTAATATTATTGACTCACACAAATTTGGTCACCAATCAATAGAAGATGATATACCCATTTACTTTATACCAGATTACTTATTCTACTTCTCCCAATTCTAAAATTCTAAAAATAAGTTACTGCAATTATCAGCAATTACTTTGAAGCTTAAGAAAAAACATTTGATTAGCTACCATTAATTCGATAACCTTGATTTATTTTCAGTATTTCTTAGTCAACCTTTTGTAAAACCATACCGTTTCAGAAGTTATCCATTTAATTTCTACAGATGTAATTCCTTCGATTCATCTTACATAATTCTAGCATTTCTAGCACCTGTATGAGAACTCATGTCGTCGCAAGTGAATTTATTCACGGGAACTCCCCAGTAACCGTATGTGCAATAAAAGGACAATTATATGACTCAGATGGTCTTGACTATACTTATAACATTTTAAATTCAGCTCGGCTATGCGTCTAGTGCGATGGCTATCGTTGCAAATTATACTGTCCCAACTAATTACCTCGCTTTAAACGGCAAGCTTCTCATTATTTACAAAAGTTCCTGGGTGCGATAAATATGAATTCCACGATATACTTCTTTCGCAACTCTACGGAGAAGGCTTGGAGATTTTAACGAAAATAATCTCACCTCGGCCAACAAACATTTCAGAAATTAAAAAAACTCTCAATGCCTTGACGATGTGTTTCTTTTTTTTCTTCCATCAGCAGGTTCCAAGTCCAGCGGAAAAACGATCAAAGCGAAGAAAAAAACGAACCGAGAAAATACATGCACGCGTATGAAATAGTTTAATCCTAAGCGGAATCGGCAGTGTATCGAATTTCATCAAGCAAACAAACCGCAGTCACTATTTCTAGACGATGTCTATATACACGCGCGCCCGTGTACCCGTTGAGTTGCCGCGTTGCCACCGCAGCAGAGCGCACGCCGAGAGGAAAAAAGAACCATCCGACGCTGGCTTTATTTGATTAACCTTGCGCGTGGAGAAAGATTTCTGTCTCGAGGCGGCACACGCGTGCTAACACGAGCGAGAGGCGCGCCGGAAAAGTTGGCGCTGCCGCAGGCAGAATTCCCTTTTTCTATTAATATCTGATCGATCTATTAGTGTTTTTTGATTGCTTGCTATAATGATCTGGATATCTTATGAACATTTTTTAAATTAAATATAATATAGCTATTTTCATTAAAACCGAAGTTTTATCCAATTTATTCAATATAAAATTATAACATCAAACCAAAAGTATAATTATTGGATTTCAATAAAAGAACGTGTAGTTTATATTGAAAATTCTTGAAATAGCATCAGATGGAAATATAATATACTGTCGAGTTGAGGATATTCTTTTTCCATGAAAACACACGCATGTTATTGACAGAAAACATATAATAAATAGGAAGCAAAAAATAAAACTTGGAAAAAATGTATTTCATTAAACTTCACTCGAAATTTTATATTTCAAAGCTTTTATGGTTTTATTCTATACGAGAATTTATTCTGTTTGATTTCATTAAAATAGAAAATACAAAACTACAATTGTATAGATTTTAATCATAATTTGAAATGCATTTTTTTAGAGTTAAATATTAGTTAATTACTGCATTCAATTTAAATACGAGAGAAGGCAATTTACGGTGACGACGTCTAAAAAAGCCATCAACCGTTAATGACATTCTGAGTTCTGCGAACTTCTCCGTCTACCGCATGACAGCTTCTTCTCGACGACAACAGATGCTCGTAAAATTTGAATTTTCAATAGCTCGACAAAGCCGTTTTTAGCTGCCTTTGTCGCACACACACGCGCGCGAGACGCTCGAGTATATAATTGCAAAGAATATAATCTTTCTTTCTCTCTCTTGCTCTCTCACTCGCGCTCTTACTTGGCAGAGCTGGAGTGGAAGTCTTTTTTGTCCATACGTTTACGCACACACGTACGTGTCGCTCAATGGGTTAATCCACATTCATAATCGCAAAGTCGGCGCCGGACGCAGACGCACATACACATGCACCAACACGCGTAACGCTCTACCTTGAGGGCCGTAGCATTCAGTCCGTTAATTCTCTCTCTCCCTCTCTCTCTCTCTCTTTTTTGTGCGCCGTCGCCGGGGACTCAATGCGCGCGCCGGAAGCCCTTTCACGCGCCGAATAAATATATATAAGGGCTTCGAGACCGTCTAGTCTCTTCCCAGAGGAGAAGAAGAGAGGGAATCCCCAGCTTCTATTTCCCGATTTAGCCGCGCCGAAGAAATTTCGTTCTTATGTGTGTGCACGAGCGCATATATATATGTGAACGCCCAAGAGCAATTAACTTTGGTTTTACAGGGTGTTACGTTTTCCATTGACACTGGCGAGCTGAGAGCGTGGGCTTAAGGCGGATTTTCTCGGGTGCGCATTGTAGATATTGTCGCTGGCGCAAATTGAGTGACGACTCTTGATGAGATTTGATTTGGCTTTTCATAAGAGAGTGGGAGTGGAGACGACGAGCGAGTGAGCTTCGGGTTTCATGAGCAGCGAGGATGACGGTCGTGAGGAGAATTGCTGATTCGGTCTACTTGGACGCCGATTAGAGGGAGCTAGATTCATTTTTCAAATTGCGAAAACTCATTAGAAGAGTTGAATGGAATAGTTACATAAAAGAAACGAAATAAGTCAATAAAATCAATAGAGGAAACATTGGATTCAAATCAATGCTTAAATGAATTTACTTGAATATTTCACTTTTATGTATTTCAAACACGCTGATGATTAAAAACAATATTTACAACTGTTATTGTAAAAATTTAAAATGCAAATAAAAATATTTTACAAAGTAACATACCACAGTGTATTTTTATATCAGTGCAGTGATTAAAGAATTTTCTCATGCGAGCTTCCAACTGAATGCAAAGAATTTATTTACCTTGAAATACCATTTCGTTTGACATTTTTTTAACTAAAAGTTGTCAAAGCCAATATAACTGCACACGCTGAAAAGCCCGAACGCAAACAAAAGAAGTTCAAAAGCCTTTTTAAAAAAAGCGCAAACACGCGCACCAGCACAAAAAAAATGAACAATTATATCGTTGTACGGATACAAAATGCGTTCTCGAGCTCGCGCACCAATCGAACTCGAAAGCCATTATTAAATCGAACCGGTGGCTATATATACGTCGATCAGTGGTAAAGGGCCGCGGCATGCGGTTGCCAAACGAGGCGCGTAATTCAAAACCGGAGCAAGCAACGTCCGCGGCAGCTATGCGCATTTTCTACCCCGTTAAAAAAGGTGAAAACTACGTGCGCGAGTGCGGGTGACAGAGGTGGGGGAGGTGGGGGAACGGGGGTAACGCGCGAGCGCACACGAATTTGGCGCGCGCGAAAATCAGTTCGCATTTTCGGCGAAGCGCGTCGCGGCCAGCCGCTTCTCGGATCGCTGCGCGCTCACCAAGCGCACGCGGCCGCACAAGTGTCCACGACGCGTGCATCGGCTGGATGGGATATGCCCACAGAGTAGTTGCATCCTATGGTTGTACACTCCAAATCTACTGTAAGCGTAAAAAATGAATACATTGAATTATATTTTTCATATCGGTTCTACATCGTGAACCGTGTAGCTCATACCTATACTTGTACGATCTTCATCAGATTCATGTACCACTTATTGATTATCGTTTTCACGAAACTAGCCAGTTTGGAGAGGATTTAAATTAAATTTCAAATTTTCGCGCTTTTTTTGAGACAACCAATCGCAAACAGTGTTACCATGCCTGGCCTAACAGGCCATTATTATTTTATAAGAGGAACGGAAAACTATAGGTAACCCAAAAAAAAGTTACGGAAAAATTGTTGAAATGCGTAGAACATTGATAAAAAAAAATATTTTGCTTATTCGAGTAATGGTAACTTTTTCATTAAATTCGCATGTACAAGAAGCTTCATTTTCGAAGCAAATCGTACACGATCATATACAATGGAGGGACGGATAGGTTGATCCCACGGATACACAGCTGTGCGTCTCGCTGATGCGGATTAAATGCCTGATCGTGGAACTCCCGCATGTTCCCGTAATGGGAGATTTCCACGAAGGATATCTTGCCCCTCCGCAGCTGTATTCTTGTTTCATACATGCACCTATACCTGTATCACCCGTCTGCCCATCCTTATCTGCTCCTTTTAACACCTCACCCCTATGTATAAAGATAGACATTGTACTTGATGCCTTCTCGCGCGTCTCCTTTTTTACGAGGTCTTTTATAAATCGGAAGCGGCTCGAGGTATAAGCCCGGCCCGCGAGTGGTTGCTGAAAAATCAACGCCGAAATGAACTTTTATACTTCATGGCTCGTAAACGGTTTATTGTATACGGGGATATATTTTTGGAGTCTTCGTGATGTAATACAGCGCTGGTTTAATCAATTTTACGCTACATAAAAATAAAACATTTTAGTTATTTACGCGTTACACGTATATGTTCGGGTTTCTAGGAAAAATAGAAAACAACTGCACTACTTTATACAATTCGAGAATATGTTATATCGCGGTATCTTTCTCTTGTAATATATCCACAAAATTGCAAAAGTCATTTAATGATTTTTTTTTAAATAACAAACATTAATGGTAAAACTAGTGTGTTATCGTACTGAAGGTTGTATATAATTTTTAAACATTAAATTATAGCTCCACAGTTACGTCGAATATTAGATAGACGTTTTCGCCAAACTACTCTTTTTCCACACGTGCACATTTATTCCTCTAAGACACTCTATTCATCTCGAGATCCCATGCGCGAATCAAATTAAGATTATTCCACGTCCCGGAGAAATAAAAGGAGGCGAGTGCAATCCCGAGAGGTGGAAGATAGAACTCAAGCGAGCCGATCGTATCTCCGTCTGATACGAAACACACATCCTTCTCTTGCGCTGTATATATATACTTCCATCATATATACGAATACGCGTAATTATTCACGGGCTCGCTCGCCCTTGCGCGCGGAATAATGGGAGAAACAAAGAGCGAGCCAGTTGGAAGGCGCTCTTATACTCGCGGCGGTAACAATGTTGCACGCTGTGTGCAACACACATACACACGAGCCTTGAACCTAGCGCGTCGCGGGTGGCATAGCGCCGCTGCATCTGCTTCTGATCCGCGCGCGATGACGGGCCGCGATAAGACACGCGCGCGCGAGAGAGCGCGACTGTCAAGGCGAAGTAGAGACTATACGCGCGAGATGCTGTATATGCAAGGAGGATCGCGGATTCGGAGAAGGAAAGAGAGAGAGAGAGAGAGAGAGAGAGGGAAGGATATAGCTGTGGCATGTTTCGCGCTGGGGGATACTGCATGGCTTTGATCAAAGTGGATGGAGAGCAAGCTACTTGTGAAAAAGTTGAGCGAGTTTGACAGGTCGAATTGAAATGCAATTGATAGTTTGAAAGTGAAAAACGTTAAACTAGGAGATAGTGGTTTATGAAACAAACCGCGCAATATCATCACTTTGTCATTTATTATGAAAAGATATCGTGTCAATGCAAGCATGAGTATTTTTTATATTCAATCCGCGAACGGCAACGGTGATATGCAATCTTCTGAAATTAAATACATTCGCGGAGATGTAATGACACACCTGAACACCTGAACAGAAGTTTATCTGTCAGATAAGATAAGCGTGCAAAATTTTTTTTAAATAATCTCTTGTTTCTTCTATACTTCCGAGTAATGGTAATCTGATTTTTTTTCTTGAATGTTTTCGTTTGCTTTTTCACAAGTGCAAGTATAATAAATGGCGTTAAATGTTTTCCCTCAGTACCCAACACATTAAAGCGTCAACTAGGTGTCAGCTATTTTGAAATACCGAAAGTAAAACACCGTCTTGGGAATCACCCCGGTGCGACTCAAACTTCTTAAAAGAAAACATTCAAAACAAATAAGCGCTTTCACCGGAAAAAGTTTCTTAAAAGCCAAACGAAAGACGAAAACCTTTCCTCTCGTCCAAAACAAACTTTGAACATCTACAGGCGAGAAGGTGTAAAACCGGCAAATAATCCGTCGCGTCAACCCGACAAAAACGCGATGCAGTCTACGCGCAATCCGCCCGCGTGTTTTGAATTAGACGGAGGCGCGCGCGAAACGAATTAGGGATGCTCGGGCGGGCGGAACAAGTAGGCGGAAACACGTGTAGTATCTTTTTATCATCGACGCGCGGCTCTCGAATAAGTAAATAACTGTTCCCCTCGCACACACGAGCGGTTTCTATAAATACGATCTCATGCGATGGCGTCGCATTTCGATGATCGCAAGCGCGCGTACGCGTGAACGGATGTTATCGGCTCCGAAACCCTCGTGTAAATAGATAATAAAGAAAGTAAAAGCCCGTTGCACATTTGCCGGTGGATCGACGAGATAAAGACCTTCGAGGGAGAAATTTTACCGTCATGTGAAAGGACTTTATATATAGAGGGGAGAAAAAAGTAAGAGATGATGGTTATGATATTTTTGAAGAATATATATATGCTTTAATGCACTTTTATTGATTTTTACGTTTTTTCGAAGGATGATGCCAATCTTTATAGCTGTTTGCTTTTATGAAAAGAACTTGGTATCGTCAAAAATATTTTTAAGATAACATATTTAGTATAGTTTTATTTGTTAGAAGATACATTTATTTGTACTTACGAAGACTACATTTCATGTCATAAAGAGTACATAATAAATCACAAAAATTTAACAAGAAAAACATAACTTTAACAACAACACCAGTAATAATAAAGGCTACCTAAATTCAAAATTGTATAATCTTAATTTTATTTTTAAATATACCATGTGAAAGCCTTTTCAAATTAAAACTCCAACCAATCGAGTACTTTCCCTCGATATAACACAAATAAATTCCTTAGTACGTTCTTAATTTTATCAGCGCTCGGCTTTTAATAAACATTTTAGTACGCGAAACGTATAAATAAGATAACGAAGTGTATATATAACCCCCCAACCCAGAAGCGCACGCGCGCTCACACTGACGACGAAACGAAAGGGAATTAAAAGCGAGCGAAGAAAGAGGGATCCGCAATAAAAAAAGTCGCAAAGCACCGTTGAATCGCGATAAGAGAAAGAGCGCGACGCGCGAAAACGAGGTGCGAACAGTCGCGCGTGCGAGCGCGATAGGGCGCACGGGAGGCGGGCGCTGTAAAAAATAAGAATATCAAACGAAAGCGAGAGCCGGAGAAAGAGAGGAGGGGTGAGTATAAAAAGCGAGGAGTAAGAGAAACATTTAACAAGCAGTCGAAGAAGAGAGCAAAAAAAGAGAAGAAGAAGAAAGCGAAAGAGAGGGAGAAAATTGAAAATGATGGAAGGGCTAGCTATATACGGCCGGCTGAGTGGATATAAGGAAAAAAGCTCGCTCGCCTAATGCATCACGTGACGCGCGCCTCCGGCGGCGGCCGCCTGACGGTGACAAACACTTCTTCGCCGATTGTTTGCTCGCGACAATTTCTGATATTAAAGCGCGCGCGCGCGCGCGCGACGTCTTTCCACGGCGGGACGCGCAATTTTTTACGTCGCGGCGTGTATATAGAACTGCTATAGTGCTCTTTATTATACATAATATGGGGAAAATGTTCATCGGCGACACGAGAGGACAAACTCTATTTTCATAATGCGTTTCGTCACGAAAAAGCCGGCAAATCTCGGTTTTAAAAACTTCCGCGTTAACGTCACGTATACCACTTTGTTGAAATTAAAATTTTCATGGCAGAAGGACACGCGGAGTGCGTGTTCATATGCCACGTCGGATTTATGAAAAAGTCGGGGCTGAAAGCTTACCTTTTGCTACAATTATTCTGCCTTTGACATTAATTGAATTCTTTTTGCGTTTTTTCCACTTCTGACTTAACAAAGCTTGATAATGCATTAAAATGTGAAATTTTATATATTTTAAAAAAGAAACAAATAAGCGGCTCCGTTTTTAAAGGTTCATCGACATATATTAAAACGAAAGCATATTATACTCCGTCAAAGCCGAGTCTGATCGTCGCGTTTTTCTGCAAATAAAGCTCACCGTGTATATATAATAAATACATATTATTTGCACAAACACATACATGTCTTCGTCCAAGGATTTGAAAAATACGCTGCGGATATTCGCATGAGTATTTAAAAACAACCAGCATGATTACCACTTTATTTAAATTACAACGGCTCGTGTCAACCTCCGCGCCGGGAAATTAAATCCATTCCGAAAAAGGGATCGTATACGCTGCATGGCGTTTGCCCAGATACAGCTTGTAATTAATTTTACGCAACATAAACGAATGACTGCGGCAGCAGCATCGGCGGCGGTGGCAGTGGCGGTAGTAACGATTAAACCGCAGGAAGCAATCGACTAGCTCTCGAGAGTACAAAGCGAGCAGCGCGAGCGCAATCGGCGAACGCGTCAATCGCCGCGACGAACTATCTCGCAACTCGCGCCCTCTACTATCGCATATAATCGGAGTCGGCGAGATAGAGAGAGGAGGAACAGGCGACATTTTTCCACCCTTGGAGTAATTTCAAGCTTCATAAATTCCCGGCTCGCGAGCGCAATCTCGCTACGGGGCGGCGCGCGCGCTCGTAGTCTCTATTTCGCAATCAACCGGCAGAGAGCGAAACATTCCCCCGCGCGCTCGCCCTATGAGCTTTGTTGCGCGTGTGCGATTTCTCGCAATCCCGCAACGAAAGGGTCGGCCGTTGCCCTAACTTTTCTCTCCGGCTGTCTAACTGTGTTTTCTGCTCCCTTTCACGCTCACCCCCTTATAGTATATTTGGATGGGTGGGCGTGTATGTGTCTCCTTTACGCGCGTCATCGCGCGCTGTTTTTTCTGCTGTTTATCTGCCGCCTCGTTCTGTCTCTTTTGTACTGGCCCCGCCTTTGTATTGCATGTAAATTTCTGTCCACAGGGGATATAACTGCTAGATAGAGATGTACGGGTGGACAGATGTAGCTTCGTTTCGGACGTTAGTACATGTATTTAAATGTTGGGATTACAATCGTTGACATCGCCGCGGATCATAAAGTTGCAGTGGTCGCTACTCAGAGATGACAATTAACAGACGAAAACTATTATACTATAGTAATTTAACATTAAAAATAAGTTTCAAGTAAATTAAACAATTAAATAAATGTGTTATTGCAAAAATGGTCGTCTATGAAATGTGTGAAAAATTAAAAATAGCATTACGTTCCGCCTTTCCACTTTACTATATGATGATGAGTTTAGGGTAGTATGGCTGAATCAGAAGACGATAGACAGGTATAGAATACCATTTTATAGAACAGATTTTGTGTCCTATTTTCAAAACCCAAAAATCACAAAAGTTATACATAAAAATTTAAAATAAAAAAAAAATTACAGTGTTGAAACGTATTGTCTTGTTTATTATGAATGAGTTAATATAGCCACGACAAATTTGACATACTCTTCAAACCTTCAAAAAAAAATCTACGAATCACTGAGGTCATGGAACCTCTGGACGGGTTAGTGTGATCCAAAACAAAATAGTGCCCATTTTACTCCATGTTTGTTACCAAATTGTTGGCTAGAATATAAATATAGATGTAAATATATATTATATAATAAATATGGAAAAGATCAACACTAAATGAAATCGTTGTCTATTCAATGTTGTAAAAACGCGATATTTTGCACATAAGTAAGGAATCATACTTTTAGAAATTAGTTTTTATGTAGAATATTAATTTCACGAAAATTGCAAAACCATCACATGCTATACTTTTTATTCAAGCTTAAAAGTTAATAAAACTCTATCAATTCTGCTTCGATTCCAGATTATCAAAGCTTCCGATATCGGAATTACGTTTCCATATTTGCGGGAAAGAAAATTAATAAATATTTTATTTCATTAATTCTAATTTTTAACATTAAAAATTACACAGCATCAAAAATTACGACTGAAAAAGTTTTAAGAAACGATACTGCGCAATTACCTCCCCAAAGAAATATCCAATTTCATTCCTATATATAACTGAATAAATTTATTATATTAATTTTGTCAAGCGTGCAAAGCGATTTTACGCTTATTAACTTAATCAATCGCATCAGGCTACGAAAAATCAGCCTTGGCATAAATATACCAAAACTTATTTCACTTTGATCTTAAACTTCCAATACGAATTTCACTATTTTAACTTTATTCCTCCATCCCTCCCTCCTTACTTCTCTGCTCCCCTTCGCAACCAATTCTTTGTGACGCTTCACTCCCTCCCAGTCCCGCTTGAAGATTACTTCCCTTATACATATATTTCGTCTCGCTCCCTGACTCTCTCACTCGCTCTCCGTGTAATCGTCCCTGCAGCCAAGTCCGCGGGCGAGAGGATAAACCTCCCCTCGAGGGCTCGCATATATTCGAAACATTATATGTCGCGAGCAAACCTCGCGCAGCCGAGACTCGCAGGAAAAAACAGATACAAGGGGAGCAGAAGCATCATTTCAGAAGTAGTGCGGAGCCCTTGTACTTTCGTCGTCATCGCTCATAGCGCGACTCCGCCCCCCAAAACTCCCTGCGGCATCAACATAAAAATAATTAAACGGTTCGACGCGCCCTTGTACGTATATCTGTATACATATTTCAATGCCCTACTGGCCACAGTAGCTTAGCACTAGTATGAATGTAAATGGACCGCCTGATTAAAAGTGATTTTTCTCGGAATTATCGATTTCTATAGCCGCTGCTGCCACTGCTGAGCTTTTTACTCGGCGCCATTGAAAGTGTGCAGTCATCGTGGCACGAGGATGAGCGCGGCTCTTTTTGCGAGCGCACGCGCCTTTTAAATGGATTCCACGTGGAAATGAAAGTGATGAATTTTGAATGCCCCGGTATGAGTATATGTATGCTCGAGCAAGGGAGTCCCGTGGTATTAGATGATTTACATGATAATGGCGACGCGCGAATAGACGCGATGTACGTGAGTTTGTGAATGCGGAACGAGTGTTGGGAGAGAGAGAGAGAGAAGGGACGTAATCGATGATGCGAGTCGTGATTTGGTTTCGGAAAATTAACTAAGGCGACGAGGTTGAAAGTTCAAAGCAGCTGTGACGATTCATTTGGAGGATCAGATTCAATGGACGATAATTCAATCACCCCATCAAAAGGCAGTAATATAGCAGTCGAAAGTTTTATTCTTCAATTTTTCTCCAACATTTTTTACTTACTTTTATATCATTTTAGTTATGCACCTTCAAGAATGAAATATAAAATCAACTCAAGATTAATACAATTTATGAAATAGTAAATTATATCATACAAATTAAATCTCTTAATAATGTACATAAAAGTTTTCCAATAAAGCTAGCTCAATTTGACATTCAAGAACCAGCAGTCGATTAAAACGTAAAAATCACTGAAAAATACATTGATCCAATTATACGCCTATAACGAAAAATGTATCCACACCCAGCCTAGCGTAAAAAAGCTCTAGAGCCGTAACGTCTGCGCATCTCGGACAAAATTGGCCAGAGTTACGTCGTCTCCTCAATTTGTCCCCCAGTTAGCTCGTCCTCAAGAGGGATACCTCCCTTCTTCCTTCGTCGCTTCTGGCCAACGTCTGCACTCTCCCTCATTATCCGAAAGTCATGCTCGTGCTACTAGAAACGTGATGTAGCGCGTGAATGGCGAAAAAATGCGAAGAACCTCGTCCGACGCCCTTAGTAGCGGGCCGTTACGTGATGCGGCCACCGAAAAAGCCGTCTCCGCGAATTTTTCTTGAAAAATGGAACTGGCGGGAAAAAAATTTTATTTCACGTGGTCGACTTATAAGTAATTTTATTCTTTTTCGTGGTTGACACTCTCATATATACTAAGATATGCGTCAAATACTTCAAAACATTTTGAAAATAAGAGAAATTTTAAGCTCTTATAATGTATTGAAAGTATTTAAAAATTGTTTGCAGTTCCACCATCTATAGATAAGTTTTATTCGTAAAGCTTTGCAAGTATACATGAGCCTTCGAAATAAAAATAAAGAACAAAATCTTGGATAAATAATAATTTCTTCATACAATAAATAACTGTCAGTATGTACAAACAAAATTATTCTCACATATATCAAAACTCGGTATAAACACCCGCAACAAACTCCTTTGAGAGCAAATGCCAAGCGACCCCGCAAACCGCAACGCAATTCTTCCCCGACAATAGAAATTCGCTTACGGTGGGTTATATAGGCCGCACAAGCGGTCGCGCGATGCCCAAATCACAGAACTGTCAGGACAGAATCCATCCATAGGCGGGCCATCCATCTAACACCGGTTCTCCTCGCTGGGGGCGCAGCCCAGCATGATAGGTATCTATAGCGCCGGCTACACGGCAGCTCGCGGTTACGCCGCCGTAACATCGCGAACAGAAGAGAATAAGCGAAATCTCGTGTGTCGCGCGGCACTACACCCATACCATATATATATACACACACCGCCCACCTCGGAAATTCGATGTTTGGCGCGCCCGCGCTACAACTACACCATCGGCATCACCACCATCAGCACTGCCACGCGGCGACGACGAAGATACATATATACGTTGTGGGTCGCTTGCGATGCGTGAAAGCATCGATCATGGGGATGGTGGCGCATACACGCGTGTACGAATGTGTGTATGTGTTATATAGCTACAGCATCGCGCGCAGCTGCCACACCAAGCAACACCGCGACAAGCGGCGCATACAGGCGTGTCGAAACGCCGCGGTAGTAACGTAAGACGCGCGAGGGGACTGGTGCTGTTTGTTTCTTTTATTTGGGAATACCCGGAGCAAGGACGTGTGCGCACGTGTTCCCAATTTGGTTCACCCGGTTCACACATACGCGCGCGCGTGCGATCATGCCCCTGGCGATTCATTTAAATACCCACGTTTGGTATATTAGCGGGCTTACGGATGTTCGAGGTACGTAAGATGCGTGTGGCAGAGGGGGAGACGTTTTGTTCCGATGTCACAGAGTTGTGTCGGATTATTTTTGGAAGCGCTTCCGCAATGAGTTGGTGGTTTCTTTTTGCTGCTGACGTTAAGTTATGTTCTCACGAAATGTCAGTCGGAATGAATGGTAAAATGCGGTCATATAGTATGGTTTTAAGAAGATCCTTTGTGGGGTAGTAAATAAGAAATGTTATAGCTAAGTGACATTAGTATTTAGGGGATATCGTGATTTTAATACGTTGTTATATGAATTTAATCCATAGAAAATAGGAATAATTTACATAAAAAATAATGCAACAAAGTTATTGTAGAAAATGATAAAGTAACATTTAACATAAATTTAGAGATTTATTTGAATTTAAAAAATGAAATATTAAATGTTGATAAATAATGCCTAAATTTACTTATTTATGGATTTTTCAAGTAGCTAAGTAAATAAATTTTTAATTGTTTCCGTTATTCTCCACTTACTTTATAAAATTATTCTGCCCCCATAATACCATTAGAATAAAGAGATAGCAAATCGCAAAAAAAAATGTCATTTTTATTTTCATGTATGATTTTTGCTAGCCAAAGAGACGCGCTGTGATTTTGAATGCCGTGATTGTAGAAATACAATTTTTCGATGGAGTCTGCTTGCGTATGGATGTGTATACGCGTTGGACAATAACCGTAACTTGAGAGCTATATAGAAGATATAAAATCGAAACTCGCCTCATAAAGTCGGCTTTGTTGGTAGAGTGCGCGGCCTGGCTATGAAAGAATGAACAGAATTGGTCCATGCTCTCGCGAAATTTTGTTAAACATGAATTCGCTTTTCCAAGACCAGATCCTTTTTTCTACTTTTTTATTACCTTTGTATATACAGGGCCCGAACAGGGGTTCGTATTTATGCGACCTTTTTATTGTCTCCCGTATTAATCCTTTCATTTGTTTAAGGGAGTTATACTTAGATTTATACAATTCTGTATTTTTTCGAAATTAATACTTTTCAATAATATTCAAACACTGCACATGTGAAAAAATATACCTTATTATTAAATGAAATTTTACCTATAATGGAAATTAAATTTTATTATTGAAATTGTTAATGAACCATCGCAAATGTTTTAAAGAAAAAGATCTTCAATCCAACAATGTGCAAAGTTTTTCAATTTCTTTTATTTGTACAGCCAAATCACTCAGAAATTCAAACATTATTTTCCGCATGAGTGATTGTTTGCAGGTTTTATTTGAATGATGTGTATCATCATCCTTTGTTCATTCGATCAGCAATTTGTTTTGTCCAAATGAATCACAATTTAAATCTGACTAATTATACAAAGCTCTCGTATTATTGGCCTTTTATCATCTACATTCGGGCACAGCGCGCTCACGATAAGCAGTATCAATCAATCAATCAATCCTCTGCCTCTTTCTCCCTCCCTCGCAGCCTGGCGTGCTATCCCTGTCAGGTGCACGGGAGCGCGACCGAAGGGGGCAGACGACCACCACCGCTGTAGGTATATATACGCAGGACAAAGCGAGGCACAGAGAGACAAAGCTCCTGGGAGATTTCTGGAAATTAAAGTTTTTCCTGGCGCGCGCGCGAGTGCGCACAAGCGTGGGGGGAAGAGAGAAAGAGATCTTGATGGCTTTCCTATTTCGCCCCGCGCGAGTTTGTATCTCTCTCGCGCTCTCTTTCGCTCGTTGTACACGGGAATGGAGAAAAATAAATAGGGGATTACGAGCGGAGTGATTTAGAGCGCGGTGGAGAGCAGGAGACAAGCAAACACTGACGAGGGCGACGCTCGCTCGCGATGATGGTACACCCCGAGAAGCAGAAGTCGCTTCCAGAGTCCCACCGCGACTTTTCAGAGTGGGTGCGGAACGTAATTGTTCGATTTGATTAGTGTTTGAGATGGCATTTTGTCAGTTAATTACTAATTTTTACAATAGTTGTTTTTATAAAGAGACAAATTACCTACAATAATTAATGCCCATAGGAAATAGCCGAGTAGCTGATACCGAGTAAAAACTACATTATCTTGGTATGGTTCATCATAACATATAAAAAGGTTTTACAAATGCTATAGAAAACAAGAAGAGGTTTCAAAAATAAACTAAATAATAATAAAAAGTTAGTCGTTGGTTATTGCAACATCCAGAGGATCCAAAAATTCTACTAAATTTACACCTTACGATGTAATTATTTCACAAAAATAAATAATTGTTGTTAATAAGTGGCTGAAACCAAAGTTTTCAAAATAGCATAATTTTTTTATACATCTAATTAATAAAATTGTCATAATTTGGTTTACCGTTATTTTTTGCTCATTTTAGAACTGGCTATTCAATCATTTATAAACCACAGTTAGTCACAATAATTAGAAATACTCCAGTGATACAAAAAATAATTGAAAAACTAAACATGAAAGATCTTAAGTTTTTAGCTAAAATAAGTTTCCGCATTTCTTTCTATCGGGAAGTACCTCTTCGCAAAAAAAAAGAAAATCTCACGTTCCCTATCGTCCTATTCGCCGCATTCTACAACAGCACTCCGTGTATACAGTTTCCGCATTTATTCCTATCTCCGTGGGCTTTATCGGATACAACCGTGAATTTAAATTTCGCGATTCCGTATCAAATTCATTTATAGCAACGGCAACAGCGCAGCATGCCGCGTATAGAGTCGAACATTTGCGCAAACGCGCCAAGGAACACAACTCGCGCGCGGGCGCAGGCAAAGTCCATAAAACCGTATTCGCCATGCCGCACGAACCGACGGCGCGAAGAAAATCCCGCAATAAGTACCGAGGAGAAAGATTTCTCTCTCGCCGCGCGCTCTCGCGAAGAAAAAGAAAACGCACGACGTCGAGAAGCTAAACGCAGGAATCCCACTCGGAAAGGGGGAAAATCTAAGGGATCGTCTCGCGTACACTCTTTGAATTTCGCGTATACATATATATCGAGTCGATAGGTCTCACGCGCGCGCGCGACGCGTTTAAAATTTTACATTGCCATGAATCGCCAAGCGCTATCGCGGGGCCGCACGCGCGAAGGGGGAAAGCTTTCGTGCATGCGCGTTTCTACGATTGTGCGCGAGTACGTCTTTCTCGCCTTCTCCTTTCTCGCTCCCTCTTTGAACGAGGAGATACAGTCTTCTCCTCTTCGCCACAGAAGAAAAAGCACTTGCGCACGCAAATGTGCGTGAACGCAGGCGTCGCGTCGCGCCGTGCGGCCTGCGGCTATCGCGCGCACAGATGTGTCTCGCGCGGTGCTCGCTCCTCTCGCTTTCCTCGCAGACTTCTTCGCTTTTTTTTTCTTGGCTCCTTTTTGGATGCCTCGTGCAGAGGATCGACCCGTCGCGCGATGCGCTAAGCGAGAACACGATGTTTTTCGCTTATGTGCGTGAACGCAAGTGGGTTTATCATTCGTTACGATCCGAGGCTTTTATACGCGCAAGGTGATAATTCCCTACCATATGCGGTGGCCTTTTTCGCTGCTGTTTATTTGTTTTCACCACGGGAACTCGCGTAGAGTACTAAATTTACTGTAAACATGTCCTTTTGACGCGAGAAACTTTATTTTAGATGATGTAGAGAAAAATATTTTAATTTCTTTTTATTATAATATTGACATACGTTTTTAGCATACCTGTGAATGAATTTCATCAATATTGCTTTTGGGTGGTAATTACACTCCACAATACGAGAACGATAAACCGGTACCGTTACTTTTATACCACTTCGTAACATTCAAGTGCTTTACGTTTCTATATACCAGTTTACGAACCTTTCCGGTTCATGAACTAAACAGCTTTCACCTCTCGTATTTCAAAAAGTTCATGCCCTATCTGCGTTCACAAACACACAATAACAGTATTCGCGAAAACATTTCTTTTTTATCGCATCACTATCAACGTAGATGGAACTGAGTTATTATATTTCCAGTAAGATCGTGTATCCATAATTTCAAAGCAATATCACGGAGTATAAACGGCATATATGCAAACACTCATAAATGCAGGAATAAAAGTTCACTTTATGGTTATATTTCTAGACCAATGAATAAATGGACTGAAAATGCTTACTTTTACCCATCAAACGCTCGACTCGTGTGCACTTTTCCACTTCAGGAAACAATTTTCTTTTATGTATCCATACGTATCTACGCACATATTCATATTTACGAATTGTTAATTCAACACTACAATTATGAAACTGAACAAAAAATGTTTTTTTATCAATGTCATGTGCTCTCATCGCTTCACTGACGAAGCAAAACGAACGCTCAAGCTCAATAACATCCTTTCGAGAACACACACAACAGATTAATTACAATGAAAAATGTTGCGCAACACACTCGAAAAAAACTCACATTAGAGACGCTCAATATCACTCGACAAAAAAAAATGCACAAGCATCACGCATGAGCCGCTTTAATCATCCCTCCAGCACCACACACGTGCACACTCTTCCTTTCATTGATAACGTCACGCAGCTCATCAACGGCCATTATCGCTCGTCCCATCTAATCCTACATAATACTCACAGCGCTCGGGAATAAGGCCTATCCAATTTCGTAGGAGAATGAACTTCCGATCCTTGCGCCGTCGTCGCACCACCGCCGCACCGCCTCGGTTTTCAAACTCTCTCCGTCGTCGCGCTCGCTCGCCGCTCACCCCCACATATAATACCGGGCGTGATGACGAGGCTAGTCTCTGTTTTCTCCGCGTTGCGCGAAGGGTGTCAAAATGCAATTCATCACGCGTATAATACGCACGCGAGAGAGGCTATGCGGAAAGAGAGATAGGGGAGATCGCGCAAAGAAAGAGAGAGAGAGTGAGACCGGCCGAGACATCAATCTTCCTCAGCAACAACGCTCGCGTAAATTACCCTCATCGATATCGGGGTGGGGGTGTGTGAGGGGGTCGAGAAGTGGAGAGTCGAGTGCCGCGCGCTCTGCTTTCTTATCGCGAGGATTGCATTCGCGTTATGTGTAGGATGCACGCGGCGAGTACTTACCTATATAGCTTGGCCGTCACGGAAAGGAGTAATTGCACTTGGGATGGAGTTGCTCTCGCGTGAGCGATGCGCTGTCTCTTTGACGCGAGTAGCTCGCTCGCTGTGATTTATTTCCGAGGCGTCGTTAATTTTTCAATACGTGCGATGAATACACTTGGATGCTTAGATGTGTGTATATGCACGCGTGCACTTCAGTCGTTAATTAGAGAAGTTACTTGTGCGCTATCGAGGCATCAGTGGCAGGCGATTGAATAAACTTTCCTGATGGGTAATTGAGTTCTCTTGGCTATTCTCTTCGAGAAGTGCTTACCGCATTATTCAGAAAAAATACTTGAGAAAGATGATAATGTTATGTTTATACCAAATAACATACCTATATGAGGAGTTCTACAGAAAATCCATATGTAGAGGAAATTTTAAAATTAAAAACACCTCTATATATACCCTATAGATCATACAGTAGATGAGAAAAAATGTTCAACCAGTGAAAGTAGTTGTATTTGCTTCCCTATTCCAGTTGTATAGCTATACTAAATTGGGACGGCTGCCGCCCTAAGCTAGAGCCACTGCCGCACTAAACTTCGGGTGAGCGGCTGCTGGTACTCGGTAGCAGCACTTTAGTTTCTCGCGAATACTACATAGTGCAGCTGCGACTCTAACCTAACATAGAAGCCTTCATTCCTAAAATTCTCTATGTGTACCTAAAAATGAAGCTCAGTGTTCACATTTCTGTCCAATGGGCACTTTTTCTTGAGATATGGGCAATTTAGTCTCAAATATCGTCTATTTCATTAAAAAATGATGTTTCTTCTATTAAGTATTGTAAATATTTAAGATACGAAAACCAGGAAGAAAAATATTGATTTTTCAGGAAGTTACAAGCAATCAAAGATAGTGCAAGAAAATGGTTAAAAATTTGTCTTCATTTTCACCGATTAAATGGATAGTATTTTTGTGATTTTGAAAAATCGCAGTTCATATATCAGTTTTAAATTTATAGACTAGGTATTTTGTATACGATATATCGACGGCGGAGCGGAATAAAATCGAATTTTAAATATTAATGAATTTTTAAATCATTGTACATTTATAAATCATTTTAAAACATGTAGAATGAATAAACATGTTTCATATTTGAACTATATACTATACAATAGGAACGATAAATTAATCTGGAGGAAGGTACGCGCCAATGATTTAACAGCAGTTTTTATTTAAATCGAAAATACGTTTAAACTTTTTTCTTGGGGGACAAGAGGTTCACACAAAACGATTTTGATTAGAGAGAATTTTCCAATCGGTCGACTACACCTTCTATTTCGATGAAGAGGGATCCTCTTTATACAAGAATAATTTGTCAGCAAATGATTTTCTTCTTGGAGCAAGTTGAAATAATTTTGACAGCCAAATCAAGATTTCTTTCCTTTTGGAGCAAAAGGATTCCATTTGCCTCAAGTGGATCTTTCTCTGCATGTATTTATTACTTCAAGTATTTCATTATCATATAAAGCAAAAATCAATTTAGCCGCACTGAGAGAAATGGATTACTTGAGCCAAAAGGAAATTCCTTTTGGGAAAATCCTTTGAATGCAAAATGATTATCTTTTAGAATCAAACTGAATCTAACTAAATCTATGTTTTCGGTTAGAAATGATTATCCTCTAGATTCAAAAAGAAACTTTCTTTCTCGAGTAAATGATTTTAGTAAAACGAAAAGTAATCATTTCATGTTAATCCCAATCCGAGGGTCGAGAGCTAGATCGATTCCCGATGACCACACTTCTGAACTAACTTCGTAAGACCGAATTTTGAGTTCAAGATCAAGAGGAATATCCT
The DNA here is from genome assembly GCA_900474315.1 of Torymus auratus. Lineage (NCBI taxonomy): Eukaryota > Metazoa > Arthropoda > Insecta > Hymenoptera > Torymidae > Torymus > Torymus auratus. The sequence goes on from UXGD01001440.1 coordinate 33,807, forward strand.
TTTGTGGAAAATAAATTACTTTGATCTCAAATGAAATTTTTTCTGAGTGCGTGCTTTTTAAGCACAAAAACTCTGAAAATTAATACATGAGTCACAAAAAATACATATGGTGTGCACCTACAGGGTTTAGTGGACCTTTTGACCTCGCGATAGCTACACAATATACTATTAGGGTGATTAACTAAAATAGGACACCCTGTATAATTTAAAGTTATTTCTGTATACATATACGTTTCTATTAAATAAGTTCAAAAGAAAAATCTAAGCTCGTTCAAAAAATTCAAATGTGAAAACATATAATCGAATGTACTACACGTAACTCTCTCCCTCTCTCTAAATAACATGGTTCGTGCATTTCATAATTTCAGAGTTCGACGAGGCGGAAGTGCAGGCAAGGAGAAAAATACCCGGGGAGAATCGCCGCCTGCACGCGGTTATTGCAATCATCATCGCAAGGGCCTGTTATACACATCACTCGAGTGCACGCTCAGCTTCTCTCCTTCCTCCTTCCTCCTTCGTCTTCTTCCTTCTCGCGTTTGCGTTTCGCAAAAATGCCGGGTGAAAGATCAACGTGTGCACGCGCTGAAATACAGCCAGGACGAGGGAGACAAAGGAGGCTCGGGGCGAGATTAGGTCGCGCGCGTATAAGACCGAATCACGGGCCCTCGCGATACGGCGTTTAATGTACCGTTATGATCTTTATGGGCGCGCGGGTCGCGCTTTTTATAGGCCGTTAGGCGATTGAGTTTTCGCGCGCGGTACGGAGCTGCCTTGCGGCGCGCGAATTTTCCGCTGTTCGTGGTGGTATAGTGCTTTCCTTCTTGCTTGTCTCCTACGCGTCTGGTTTTTATTTTCTCTCGTTGATTCGTTCACCGGTTAATCTCTTTTCAGTGCACGACTCTATAGTAGTTGCTCGATCAAGTTGAACTCTCATAAATGACGTATTTTGTGAGGGAAGAATAGCTGTTTTGGCTATCGTGTTTACCAAATAATAGATAGAAAACACATTTTTTCTTTCAAATAATGACATCCTGTAAGAAAAAAGAATTTCTATATACCTTGTGTAAAAATAATAAAGAGAGTCTAAATTTAAAGAA
>UXGD01001441.1:0-34896 GCA_900474315.1 Torymus auratus
ATCTACTGTTTATTTGAAATGCATCTCAAAGGATAATGCCAATCTTACTTTACTAAAATGTGAATTCTACTTTTTTTTAAAGTAGTTTCTACTAATTCTTATGAAAGTATAATAAACTTGCTTTTATAAAGTTAAATCAACTGTGTAAAATGTAGAATTTATTGTTTTTTTTCCGTGCAAGTCATTCGTGTTTGATGACTTTCTCAAAGTTTGAATCTATATTTATAGTCTTTTAAATAATGAAAAATAAGGGTAAGAAAGTAAGAGTCAGAAAAAGCACACAAAAAAGCATGCTGTCACAGCGGCAACGATCTAGCGTCACACGTGCATAAGAACAGGGCAGAGGCGATAAAAACATTTGTTTCGCGTTTAATGCGACGAGGCATGTAGAGGAAAAAATTATTGTCCGCTCGAAAGGCTGACCCCGTTTTCCGACTGTTAAAATTCACGCGATAAGATTTTACTTTTATGGGAATGCTCTCTGTAGCGCGTGGTCAGAGCTAATGGCGTTCGCTGGATCGTTGGTTTGATATACACTGGTAGCTATAGGTAAAGGTATATTTAGTTATTTCGTTACAGTCGATTTAATGAGATAAAATTACTCAATATATAAATTTTATATAAATCAAGACGAGTTGAACTAATGACGGATGTTGTTTTTCAGATTGTATTTGCATCATTAAATAATTAATCTAATAATAATAAGACCTTATCTTTAGCAGCATTTTATTTTCTAAGTCCTTACATAAATCATTCAAAATTTACACTTTTCATGATTGCACCGTGCGTACATACAATAAATCAACTACCTCACATAAATCTCTGTAACAATATACATGAACTATAATAGCATCGTAGTAACACTAAAACAACACTGTAATAATACTGAAATAACACATAAACAATACAGCAATAATACTAAAATAACCATTAACAATACAGGAATACTGAAACAACACATAAACAATACAACAATAAAACTAAAATAACGTATAAACAATATACTGATAACACTGAAAAAAAACATAAACAATCACCTCTCAGATTGTCGACAACATGGTCTCACTCAATGCTCGGTTCTATGAATCAACAAAGCCAGTCAAGGCGTTTACCGTTGCAAAACATCAACTGCGGACCATTAAAATTTCATCCACAGCCTAAACAACTTTATACGAAGTCGTAAATAGTCGCGACTGAGTAGAAGGAAATGCGAAAGACTCACGGCGTAATAATCGATTGCGAACGCGCGGGCCGTTGCCCGATAAAGCCCTTTTAATTTTTCATTGTTGTAGGCACTAAGCGTACATTAAGGCATCGTCCCATGCGCGCACACGCACGCTCCTATTATACGTGTGTGTATGTGTGTTGTGTGTGGAAGTATCGATTTTCCGGCTGATCAATTGAGACGATTGAATTGCGCCGTCGGGCTCTTCTCACGACGAAGAGAGAGAGAGAAGCGAAATTGAATAATTGATCGGCGAAAGAGGGAGTGGGAAAAGGAGTAGTTGCGCCGGTTAGTGCATTTCTAAGAGGCAAGTTCGAGCGAATCATTGGGATTTACCGTGTCCGCGCGTGTGTTTATGTGCGCAGCGTGAGGATCGATTTTTCGGCGTTACGTGGTTGTAGTGGTTCTTGAATGACGTTTAACTAGTAGGGATAAAGGAATTCTCAGAGTTTTGTTATTTGTCGATCGCTGTGAAAAATAAGCTGTAAATTTAATGGATAGTAAAGCTGCCATAGTTGAATGTAAATGATTCGAATTCAGAATTTACGATATTATGGTAATATATTCAGAATAAAATGTATCAATTATGAATTTCATGTGGTCTGACCAGTTTTAGAATGTGACTACTGATTTTTTTTCTTGCTGAAGTTACCTTTATTCTTATGATGGAAGTTATTAATATTTCCTAAATTTTCCGTCGTATAATAGAGAACCAAATGGAAGCTCGCATTAGAAAGAGTAATATCAAGAGTTAGCAGGAAACAATAATTGTAAGGACACTTAATGATACGCAGCTAGAACTATTTTTAGATATAATAAGCTCAGTCATTCGCTTAACGCTTTTTAGAATGAAATCAAATGTTTGCCCATTATACGAGTATAATTTCCCAGAAAAATAGTGGCATCGATTCGCTTTTCATATCTTGAAGTAATACAGGATAATTAACGTTGTATCACATCAATTATTTTGTTTGGTTTCAAGCTCAAATTTGAAACCAAAGAAAGTTTATACTTGAAATAGTATTTTTCTGTCCTACACCGTAAAGTTTGATTTTATGGATTAAGTGAAGGATGCACGGCTGCGGACCGGCGCAACCGGTACGAAGGTGTACAACCCACCCAGGATGTTGTAAAATTTTGTAGCCGTGGAAAGAACATTATTTTTTTAAATACTGTCCGTAAAGTACGTGTTTTAAGGCTCTTTTTTGAGTCCGTTAAGTTCGGTTTTACAAGCCGACTACAACCCACTGGACTTAAAACAATCCCTAAAACGCGTACTTTACGGACACATATTTCAAAAAAGTATTTAAGGATAATAATAGGTATGCTATCATAGTTGCTGTTTCAGTTCTATCACAGATAAATAAAAACTGTAGTATATTAGCAGTACTATAGTAATTATGTATAACAATTGTATAACTATTGTTATACATCATTCATATAATTCGTTCATAATAACAGTAATTACTCAAATTCTGCACGAAAAAAGAAATAGATATAACTGACAAGAATAACATAGGTTACTACTATATCTATGTATGCCACTGGTTCCTTTAATCTTTTCTTATTCCTCGTGTGTAAATATATTGTAATCAAAGCAGTCCAAGTCTCGTATATTTGTTTCTTTTTTGTATAATGCCCTTAATAATTAATATTTAATAATTCGTAAGCCCTTAATATTTCGTATAATAAAATATATGCATTATAAAAATTTCTTTTAAATAGTTCTTGCTCAACCCGTGTGATTGTCGTCCGTAAACATGACCTCTGCAGGAAAAGTTGTAGAAGAATGCGATGAGTCTTCCTACTTTTCTAAAAAAAAATTCCGAATAAAGTATGGTAATGTTTCTGTATTAGCTATGGGGGCGTATGAAAATTTCGTTTGCAATTTTTGAATACAATGAATAATTCCTAAAATTTCACACAATCGAATATGCGCCCACTCTGGTAACTCTAGCCCATTCCTCTAAAGAAAGTGTGATACTTAATAGTTACGGATTTTCCAACGATTAAAAAAATTATTTAGAAAAATTTCACTCATCTGCACAGTTTCAAGTAAATACTCCAAAACATTTAAAACAAAATTTTTTCTAAGTAATTCTGTCACAATTTGAAAATTTGTTTCAATGACATTCTTCGACATCTTACAAGATCTTGACTTGAAACTTTGTAGAGTTCACAATGGGCTACGAATCTTTTAAATATTTGACTACACCTGTAAAAACCTTCACAATCAACTCATTCCGTAACAATTGAGTATCACACCCCCTTTAGTATAAAACTAACCGACACCTCCCATTTTTTTCCCAATCCCACCTCCGACCTCCTTAACCGCCATAACCACCACTCACCTTACCCAAGCGCAAAAAGCTCGGCTAGCCAATGGCGAATCAACACGGGGGACCCAGCACAGTGTGACCCCCTTCCGCGAACACTTGAGAGCGCTCGGTCACGCATGAATTTCTGCTCTCCACACGCGCCTCTACTCCCACACACCGCGGTCACGAAAGCCGCCTACCCTATACGCTAGATTTCCATCGGCCGCGCGGCGCCTTAATTCTTTTCTTTTTTAAGTTCGTAAAGGAGATAGGGCGCGATGAAAAATGGAGCTCTGAGGTATATTGGAGGCGCGCGCGGGCGAGCCAGCGGTATCGGTGGGGATCTTGCAGGAATTAAAATGTTGAGGTTGCCGGAGATGGTGAGTGAGTCTGGTATTATTTTTTTTGCTGATGAAATTTATGCGTTGTTGTTTATAGAGGAATTGATGTAACGTATTTGTATGAAATGTCACATTCGTGATTTATACTTGCCTTCAGGGCGCTACCGCGACCTTTGATGTATTTTTTGGAACTCTATTAGCCTTCTAAAAAGTAATACTTACACATGTAGTCAATTGGAGTTATTATTAAATTTCATATTATCAATTCAATCATAGGATTTTTCTTACCAGTGGATAAAGCTGTAGGAATATTTTATAAAATAATGAGTTCATTGTCCTTTGTTTTACGACAATTTATAACGATACGGGAAGGAAAAAGATCATAAAAGCGATTATCAGTCGTGACGAATCCATATTTACAACGGCAATGTAGTAATTACGCTGCAGTTTCAAGGATCATTAATTATCCTTTAGGCGCCGAAATTATTGATGCACTTGAATGTTATCGATGCACTTGAAGGTATCGATGCACTTGAAGGTAAAAAATTATTATATTTTTTGCCAACAAAAAATGGTCTCTCCCATAAACAATCGATCGTAAGTTTGCAGGTTTAGATAATTTTCTAATTTTTCCTGTAATCCTCAAAAGGAGCAAGGAAAAAAATGACCGTTTTCAAATCTAATTTGGATAAAAAGTCAAAATGATTATCATATTTTCTTGAATTTCTTCTAGGTGACGGTAACTACTTTTAGAATAATAAAATGTCGTTCAAAAAATTTTCTTCGTCATCTCAACAGCTGTACCTTCAATGGTTATCGTTGCTTGTATCATGATATGTATAAAAATCATTGTAAAAAATTCTTTAAGTTGACGTCAATCAGAACTCCCGAATCTCCTTAATATTGCGCATTCGTTTAAAAAAAAGTAAATCATTGTACAAAAGAGGCTTCGGTTTGTTGAAAAAAGAACTTTGATAGAATTCGAACATTATTTAAAACGAAATTTTTCAAAAAAATGAAAAATGTAGTTCAACCATTTTACCGTTGGAACCCACAGAAATATTCCATGCGAACTTACCCCCCTGGTATACCCAACATTACTTTCAATCCCTACACAGTAAACCATGGTTAAACAAAAAACTTATAATACCGCTAGCAATTTTACGCTACATAAACTACATCCAGAAAAATACTACCTCATGCGAACTCTATTCAGATCCACGTGCGGGAGGCATTTATTACGCGTTCCGGGTCACCGTCGCTAAGCGGTAATTAGCCACGGTGGACATGCGCGCACGCGAAGAGTACAAACGCTCGTCAAATATGCAGTAAAAGAATCTGTTTATAAATTTAGTAGTCGCAGCCGGTGGCGAAGGGGGGGCTATAATGTCCCCACAGCACACACACGCCGCTTCTGTTGAAAATCAATCGTAATGTATAACGCTTGAAAGTTTAATGGTAATTGACAGCGTACTTACAGCTAAAATGACTAACGAGACCGTTGTCTCCGCGCGATCAAGTCTTTATATACGGCGCGACTAATGCATCACCGCGTTGTGGCTCAATTCACGAGTCACTGCGGATTTGTTTTGAGAGTTAGGTGCATGATCGTTTAGGGTATCTGTTTCGGAAAATAAAAGTTAGATGTATAGGGATTACATCAGTTACGGATATAATTTTCTGGTTTATATACGCGTCTACTTAATGCAAAATTAACGTACATGATTTTCATATCGCTATCGATGTGAATTCCGCACCGCTCTCTATTCATTTCATTTTTAGCGGTTAAAAGCCGCGTACTGAATAGGCACGTAAAAATTTACATATCAGCTTTTTTTCAATATTTTCTAAGTATTTCCGCATTTTAGATGTCCAGATAGTATGCAAATTTTTCGTACGCTTTATCTTTTATGCAAAAACACGCGCGTGGTATTTATTCTAAAATCCAGCTCGACGCATAAATAGATGTATAAAAATGAGTAAGATATACAGAAATAAAAATATTAAATATTAAAAATAAAAAAGATAAATAAAGCTAAAATAAGCGTTACCATTCCTAATTAATAGTATATTACGATCCTAGGCCGGGAAATAGGATATTACATTTGCCTGTAGAATGCCGTCCGAAGCCTTGGACGGCAAACAAGCGAATATGATATCCTATTTTCCGGCCGAGGTGCGTATACTATTTTTCTTAACTCAGGCATGAAATAGGGCCTTTTTTTCGTGTGAAAGTAGGAGACAAAATTTCGCATTTCGAGCGTATTTGGTGAAAGTGGTGAGAAATATCTATTTCTCACCTAAAACAGGTGAGAAATGAACTACTGGTGAGAAATGGCTATTTCTCACCTGTTTTACGTGAGAAATGGCCATTTTTCACTTGTTTTAGGTGGGAAATGAAAATTTCAACTGCGTTGTGTACGACTCGAAATGCCCAATCCTCTCTCCGACTCACAACATACAACAGGCCCTTTCCTGCCTTCGTTAAAAAAAATACGGTGTGTAACACAGGAAGAAAAGCTATTTCAGACTCGGGCGAGGTGTTGTCAGCACTCGTCTCTGTCTCGTGCTGAACACCTCACCCTCGCTAGAAATAGCTCATTTTCGCCCCTTGTTGCACAATATACTATTATTAAATTGTTAGTTTTAAACATCCGAATATTTCTTTCTGGTGAAATTATATGGCTCTAGAGCAGCGGTTGTGCCTAATAATGACTTTTAGGAAAAGAATAGACCACGTAGCGCTACACTTAAAAATATTAATGCGCTAGGAATTCTAAGAACGCATATCAACAAATGATATGTGGATAATTTTTTAAGTTTATTATTTTACGTCATATTTAAAATACAAGGTTGAAATAATTACGTATGTAATTTTGATAACGTATGTGATAACGTATTTTATAGAAAACATCGAACAACTGGGTTGAAAAATGAATAAAATTTTTTAAGGGCATGTTTAGTAGACCATACTTCTTTCGTTCACCGGACTATCCTGAATATACTTAATCTGTAAACCAATTTTAAGATGTAGGAAGAAGTTTTAATGTTTTGTTATTGGCATTACTTTTTGAGAAAATTATTCCATGAATTTGATGTAGTTATGCCCCGAAGAGTATATATGTGCAATACTACCAAAAAAGACGCGAAAATGGGGTGCAAAAAATAAAAAAAAATTTTTCGGGGCATACCTACCACACCACATTTTTTAAGTTCTTTGGGGGTTCCAGAACATGAGGAACATGGTGTACACCCATTATCCGTTGCCAAACTTTTTTGTCAACTAAATTAATCTCGAATAATTTATGCGATTTTACCAAAACACTTTTATAGTCAGGACGGACGATTTTCAGCGATTTACGTAGTTTTATGCCATTTCGGCGCTAAACTTCAAACTGCTATAACTTTTGAAGGGATAAACATTTTCGATCGTTCAAAAAAACAAATTAAAGCCCTTTTTATCTAGTTTTAATTTCTTTTTGTAAAGTTGTATAGGATGTTCCTGCACTAAATGGTAGAGGATTAATGTCAAGAGGAGAAATCGTATAAAATATTCGGGATTAATTTGATCAGCAAAAAAGTTTGGCAACGGATAATGCGTGTTCACCATTTTTCTCATGTTCTGGAACCCCCAAACAACCAAAAAAATTTGGTGTGGTAGGTGTGCCTCAAACATTCTTTTTTTGACGCCATTTTAGCGTCTTTTTTGGTAGAATTGCACATCTTTGACCTCCCCGATGAAATGATTTATGTTTGAAGAAGAGACATTTTAAACATTTTATAGTTCGAATTTTCGATCGAAGGAGAGCCGTTAGAAAATTTAGCATTTTAAAAAGCACAAGAATTTAGCTATGGATAATTAAACAGTAATTGTAGCGATATATGCAGTCGTCTATAATAAGAGGAAATGGATAAAGCCACATGAATTTGCAAATAATTTGTTGTTGTTTGATAACAAAAGATTAGATAAAATGTAAAGCTAAAAGAATTTCTAACAAGAATAAAGTAGGGCTATTTACTGGTATTTTGGAGGTCATTTTTTATCAATACTTTATCATTAGAAAATGAAGGTCCAATTTGAATATCATCGACATTAGCAAGATACCAAACATATCGTTTACATTGTTCCTTGCTATTATTATAAATGTATGATTGGCGTAATGTAAAGATAACATGGATGATTTCATTGAAATTCATTTTATATTTTGTGCGCGTGATGCGCTCACCAGGTCCTACGTGTTTTAATCTTTGACCTCACATACGTGTATTAAAAAATCACGTGAAGTGAGCTACATTTTTTAGGAAATTAACCAATCAGCGCACGAATAAAAGCGTTACTTTCAATTCGAGATTCATCACGTCGGTTCTTTTATATTAAATGGAAGGTAGCTTAAGGTACTTCGGCCACTACTATAATGCGGCCATTTTTCTAGTTTTTCATCTCCACTTATCCGAAAGCTTAAATAACCAATGTAGATAGTTTCCAAATATGAAAAATATAGATTATAAATCTTATCCAATTGTTCGAGAATAATCACAACATTTTTATGTAAATTTCTATTTTCAATTTTCATCAAGTTGTTCGTTTTATAAAGTCAAAAAAGGAAGTATTTCGTTAGTAGTCGAGATATAAGCTAAAAACCCCAATTGAAAATGATATGGTCGGAAAAGTGAGGCCTTTTCTTTGAAATTCGTATAGAAGCAATATTAAATTTTTTTTTTTGTAATGTATAAAGGTAAAATACTTTTAGCAAATTATAGCCGAATTAGCGAATTATGCGATGTCTAAACCCAATATAAATAGTTTTTATATCTATATTATGTATTGCGATTCGTGTTAAAGTGAATAATAATATTGTTAATCGTATTATTATTAATGTACTAAAACATAAGAATGCATAGTATATGTAAATATACGCAGCCAAACAAAAGCATATGTGAATGGCGCATAACAGGCGTAACAACGCCAACCGATGACGGTGGCAAAAACTCCAAAAGATGCAAACAGCAGAGAGTTTAGTTTACAAAAATAAAAAAAAAATGGTTAAGTTGTAGACAATCAAACATTAAAAATAAAAAGTAAAAAAAGTTGTCTAATGTGTAGATAGAAAGAAACAAAAACATGTTTCCTGGTTCTGTATAATCTGTAATGAAGATGTGATCCAATAAATGTGAAACTCAAGAACCAGAAAATTTTTTCAAATTATTAAACTATCTCACTGTTACAGCAAATACACTATCAATCGTTTTTTATAACTTTTGCTTTATTTGGTACGCAATTTATAGGTTAAAACAGAGGTGCAGGAAAAAGTAAACTGGAAACTGGACGAATTTTCAGATCAAATACAATTTATTATTTGCATTTTTCCTCCTTACACAGAACAAATACATTACGATGATGGGCAGATCAGTGCGGCCTCCATCAACTCCGAAATGCCTTCCATTAGTATAATTAGTGCATTAAATACTGTTTCGAACAATTCTTCTCGTGTGTACAAGATGGACCGCAAGTTGCGCTCTATTATAATGTATTGCTGAAAGAAAAAACCAGAATTGTAATTTTTTTTTTTTAAATTTTCTGTGTTATCGCTTAGTTGTGTTTTAAAAAATTTTTCATGAATTTCATTATTGATTTACGCGAAGCAGCCAATTATGGTTCTTGTATCCATTGCTATATGCTACAATTTTTTTTTGTTTGCAACGACATGAAGTACTATATGAGTGGACATTTAAAATAAATGAAACCACCACAACATTTTGAAGTTAAAATAAATTGTAACAAAAGACAAGACTTACATCCTCGATATCGACGTCTTGGGTATTATAAATACCAAAAAGGCTGACTAATATTGCAAATGCAAATGTTAACACAGCAATATTCTTCATGTTGTCAATCTAGTAGTCCTCTATCCAAAAATGCCTAATAATTCAAACTATATTTCGTAGCTCCTTGGAAAAATAAAAAATAATCGAGAGAAGACGTTGCTTACTTTAGTTGGTCAGAACAAACTAACCAACTTTCCCGTAGTAAGGCACCAAAAGTCTTTTATGTTATTATCCCCACCGGGGTGACTGATAAGTAACTACTCGCGGAAGTAATTACTCGCGATATAAATAAGGACGTAGTGGTTACGTGTGCATAATAGTAGGCACAACGCGACAAGGTCAATCGGGTTGCATCTAGCAATATGGGGACGACTCTTCTTCTGCTCTTGATTCTTCTTCATAAAAATAAACTTATTGTACTTCAGGTTGACACAAAAGTTAAAAAGAAATTTACAAGGAATATCCAATAGAGAATGAGATTGGATATAAAATTTTCTCACGCATCTTTCATGTTACGAAGCACTACTTACAATCACATTTAACGAGGTGGCATAGTTCTACCATTACCGACCGAGCAATTGACACAGTTTCAAGCTTATTAAAAATAAAATACGTAAAATCACAAAAAATCAAGGGAACACTTCGCTACGGTTTTGAACGTTCTATTACCCAGTAAAAGTTTGAAGTCGAAATATCAACTGGTTTTTGCAAAAACTTTGAACAAAACAAAATTCGGTTTCGTTCAAAGTTTTTTCAAAAAACACTTGATATTTCCACTTTAAACTTTTACTGGACTATAGAACGATCAAAACCGCAACGAAGTGTTCTCTTGATTTTTTGTTATTTTACGTTTTTTATTTTTAATAAGCTTGAAACTGTGTCAATTACTCGGTCGGTAATGATATAGCTATGGCACCTCCTTAAGTAGAATAAAAATTAATAAATTAATTATACAATAAATATCTCTTCATATTTGAATTTTTCTCCTAAGATAAATATATAACCTTTATAAATAACATATACTCCATATCTGTATATATATGCATACATGCCTATCCACGTATATGAGTGTTAAAATATTGTATCTTCAAGAACAAAATTAGTACATGCCATGCAAAAAGAACGTAGATTCTACATCAAACAATAACCCAACGGATCTAAATCACCAAACCCTAAACGACGAGAACTAGCATGAAAAAACGGCAACGGAAAGTCCCCTAATTAGCGAGTTACGTGCGTGCGTACTTATTCGCAAATCGCGCCTATCGTACGCGAGATATCGCGGGCTTTACGCGGGAGAAATCTCTCTTGGGTGTGTATAATTGGATCGTAAAGTGCATTTTCTTCCGGATGCTGTGTGTTCGGTATTGCGCTCGCTTAATTGTTCGGCGTGAGATTCCCATGCCGTAGGGGAACGTACTGTTTATGGCTTTTTGCTGCGCGATCTATCGGCTGCTAAAGAGTCGCACTGCAGTGCATTGGATTTGATATTTTGGAAATCTCGTAGTGCTGCCATATGTGGTTGTGTATTTTCATCGATCGGTCGAGGAATTGTTTTTTTTTTTATTTTTTTTTTTATCGAAGATAAATAATAAATAAAACATCATGACAGTACAAACCTGTGATTCCTATATTTTGCTTTTATCACATAAATAAAATACTGAACAAATCCAGGCGTCCTATACTACAAGAACCAGAAAATTCGTACACTCACCTATACTCACCTTCCTTCGAGAAAACCAAAATCGCCTTTCACATTCTTCACTTCGATCCGCAGCATCGCCTCCGCCCAATTTTCCCCCCAAAAAACGAAACCACCACCACTTCCTCTGACCCGCGCAGAAAAAAAAACTCAAGCAAACAAACGATTTCCTAATACTCCAATGACTTCGTTTTCGTCACGCGTGCGCGCACAAAAAGCGCCTAACGGTCGCACTCCTCCGAAATGTATCTGCGCATTACGGGAAACTAATGCCCGATCGCGAGGATCTGCTTTTTGCGCGCGATGTCGACTGTCACCGAGAGACGAGACTCGTTACACGCGAGAAGGTAGCGTTTTTTTTGCTTTAGGTTGGTGAAGATTCATCTTGATCTTTATTGGAGAGAGCTCGGGTGATTGTGTCGCGGAGGAATGATTTATTGCGTTTTTTTGTATGCTGGCTTTTTTTCGGAATGGTTGACGAGGATTGTGATTTTATTGATCAGAATTAGAGATTATGTCGTATAAGTTGATTATTTTCTGCTGGCTCAGTTATTTTTTTTTTAAATCGTAAAATTGATTAGAAAATAGCTATGATTTTCGTCGTTATGAAATTAAACGTATACAGAAATACGAAAATAAAGCTCGCAATGGTAATTACCCCGAGGGATTAACATTGTAAACAGGTTTCGAGCGGAGGAAATATTGCACACAAGTTTCTTTCTGGTTCAGTTCTCGTTCGACTATTTTTATACATTTTATTTCCAGAATTACGAATCGAGCGTCTTTAAACGGAGAAATCGCTAATACCGGCGAACCGCTTGTAACGCGGACGTAGCTAATAAAGCTATTACTTGTAGTCAATAAAGTATCGCGAGAGAGTTCTGGTTTACTCGTAAAAACCGATAAGTTTCTATCGCAGTTATTCGCTTCTTTTTCTCTCTCTCTCTTCACGATGATTCGGTATCTGTTAGCTGGAAGGCAATTTATACAGAACATCGCGAACATATATAGAGATTCGGATGGATTATAGTGCAATATTTTCATTGAAAACGGTAACCCAAGAAAGTATTAAATTCGCCTAAGAATTAGGTGCCCGATGAAGCTCGAAAGTTCTCCATCACACATAAAATAATAAAACTACTTCACATATACTACTTTTCTTTTTAAACATAACTATAACAATAAATTTGAATCTTTTTCAATATCATAAGAAAAACAATTAAAACACAAAGCCTTTATTTTCCAACAAATTTAAAAAAAAAAAGTTTTTATTTTAACTTTTTTAGAAAATCTTCTCACACCTCACAACATTCCTATACCCAAATCCTCGTAATCGATCCCACCACCACACACAATCTTTTCGCCATTAACCGTTGCATCATCATTGAGTCCACCGCATTGTACCGAGTACATTTAAATTCTCGCCACTCAACGCGCGCATTCCTAAAGAAAGAAAAGAAAAAAACCACCTCATCGCGCGCATCCATTCTCCTCTGCAATGCGCGGAGCTTTTCACTTTCACGCGAGAGTGCCACTCCTCGACTCTCAAGATTGCACTGGCTGTCGTCGTGTGAACTTGGGCTTTGGAGGATTCGGATGGGGATAGCTGAAAATTCACGTGGAAATGCTGGTTTATTGGCGTGAAATGTTTTTGTTGAGGGAGTTGTGTTTAAAATGTAGAGGATGATAAAATTACTAGTTTCTATAGTAACCGTGGGTCAGACATTTTTATTATCTAAAAAACACTAGTCATCGTGTTTACTGTATCATTTTTCTACGTCTTTTGAAAAATTCATACTTTCATGCAAATTAATATAATTTATGATAAAAATTGATATTATTTTGTTTGTGAGAATTTGCTTAAGAAAATGAGTCTGCCCTACGATTACTGACAAAAATAGTAATTTTGGAATCACGTGTGGTAATTTTTTTCATTCAAAGGGGTCGATATTCCGGTTACATTAGGAACCATTTAAACATAATTTATTGATTGTAGTATATTAGCACCATTTACACTTTACATAATAAGATTTTAATGCGCGAGTTGTCTCATTTCTCAACAAAGTTCTACCCATATTACGCAATAATTCACTTTTAATGATACTTTCACGTCTGCATTAACAATGTAACATCTTATTTCACTATCAGTGTATACATATACACCTTATATTATTCACCCAATAGACACTGAATACAACTGTTAATAAATCGACGAATAATATTGCATCTTCTGCTTACCAACCATTAAAATCTCTACATCTAGATAAAATTTTCCAAAGAAACCCACGAGACATATTTTAATTATCGAAAATTTAATTGCCAGCGCAGTCTCGTTGCATAAACATCGCAGTCGAGATAGTTCATCCGTCCGCCAACAGAGCGAGAAAGGCGAGGCCTTTTAATGGGAGAGAGAGAGAGAGAGGCGAACGAATTTTATTTACGGCCCCATAAAATTCATGTCAAAATAATGAGTTAACGATTGAAAATGCGCGCGAATGCAATCGCGTACGTTGCTTTCCAACCCGTTACTTTTAATAACAAAAACGCAGCCACAGAGAGCGAATGGCGGCGGGTCCGGGGAATGTTTCTGCCGCTGTAATGATCATTTACGAGCGAGATGATAATAATACTCGCGTTTTACGAGGGTGGGATTCGGAGCCGCGCGCTGTTTTCTTTTGCCGCGCGATGCTCTCGATTCTTTGTACGTGAGGTATAGACACCGGAGTTTTGGTATTGAAAATCTTAAGGATAAAGGAAAAAGGATGGATAAAGTTTAAATATATATACGTGGTAATGAAAGGGACGCTGGTGAGGTATAAATTGAACTAAAATGAATAAAATTTGTAAAATCCCGATGATTTCGTCTGATAAGGTTAACTTAAACATTGATAGCCATATAGTGGTAGGTAAGTCCATGTGAATAATAAAAACAAAATTTGGAATACTTTATAGAAATAACACATTGACAGTCTTACTAGGAATTGATGTGGGAATAAAGTTTTGAAGCAGATTTTAAAAATATCATTCGAACAATGATTTTGACATTCTAAGCACACATATATTAAAAAAATCTCTAAAATACATCATTTCATTCAATTACTACTCAACTTTGCTAGACCGAATCCCCCTAAAACTCACCTCATCTTTCCTCCAATCTCGCCATCCACCTTTGACATGTATCCCGTTCACGCGCGTCACCTACATTCCCCAAAAGGCCGCTATACTCGCAAAAAAATAAAACAAGTCTCGCACGCGCATCTCTTTACCGGGTTACCTCCCGCTCGCTCTGTATACCCTCCAGATAGAAGCTTTTACGCCGACGCTGATTTCCTCGGGATTTTTCCCAACCCAGTTTGCGCGGAGAGCAACCGTGACCTCGAGATATACCAAATGGACGCACGCGCGTAAGTGTATGTCCCCCACGTGCTTTCCACATCGTCTGGTGGATTTCTCTACGTTCTTTGCAGTGCTAAGAGGTTTGAGAGGTTTGTCGGCGTGCGGATCGATGAGCGCAGTGGTTAGATGTGCAGCGGGCGAATTTAAATATTGATTGGGGCTGTGTATTTTAAGGTGGCTTAATTTTCCGCTCTGAATGATTGATGGGTTCCGTTTGTGTCGCTTTATTATACGAGGGATATATTAAATTTGGGTCTTGTGTAGATGTAAAGGAGGTCTCTTTAAATTAAGTTATTTTCTATTTTGGAAACTGTAAATGGCTTCATATGGTTTTTTTATATTAGTAAATTTTCTGTTTATTACTGTTTTGAAAATGATAATATTTCCTATGTCACTGGACAATTTAACTGTACTAGCAAAATCCAAACGCGCTAGGCGCGTACTATTTTGTTTTTGAGGTTAGGAATATAATTGTTTAGTATGATTTCATTTATATTAGTTTAAACTCATAACCAAATAATTTTTCAAAGCATAAAAAGCTGAATTTTTTATTCTATTTTGATTTAAGTATTTGGTTTTGAACAATTAAAAATAAATAATTCGATTAAAAAATTCAAATGTAGCGTAAGTAGCAAATTTTCGCGCCTATTTCTTGCAGACCAATGAAAACGAATTTATAAAGGCTTCACAACATCCGGCCATCACTTTTTTAAGAGAGATTATTGAAGTACTAGTTTAATGTGCGAATGGTTTCATGCAGTTTTTCGAATTTCATTGAAAAAATTAAGATCAAGTAGCATCCAATAATAAAACTTTCTTCCCTATCCCAAAACACCCAAAAAGATGGGTCTGAAATTTGCAACGTTAGAGTGCAACGAAATAAAAAAAAAATAATTCATTTTATTTCATGTTTATACTAAATTAATGTCAATTCAGCATGTAGATTTAGTTAACCTAAACCTATCACCGCACTTGGTCCCAAAACCATCACCCAAAAATATCGTTAAAAAGAAAGCACGCATCGCTACATCCCAAACCTATTCCTCGCGCCGCACGCACATGAAACAAAAACCCATATCCGTTCCGACTCTACAACCTCGCAACCACCAATGACGTTCCACTTTCCACAGTAGCACAGCAGCATCGAAATGCACCCCTCGCCGCCTCGTCATCGTCCTCGGGCTTATCGCCAGCTCGCAATCGACTGCGTTGGGTGTACCGTTACGGACTGACGCGCGCGTACGTTGCCCCCTGGTCGAATTCTGTGTATGTCGACGTGTGTTGGTGAGTGTATGTCTCAGGTGTGATTTTAATTTATCGCCTGTGGTGGTGTACTCCTGTCGGGGGTTGCATGGAGAGCATTTTTGTGTAAAAAATACCGCGAAGGTTCTGAAGAAAGGTTGAAAAAAGTTGTGTCGTATGACAGTTCGGTAAAGATTACTGGGAAATTGGCATGATTTTGGTGAGACTGTCGTGGTGGTTTTTTTGTAACCGTTTTATCTGTTTCGCGGTTACGAAACTGAGGAGGTAATTTTTATAGAAAGATTTTCTCTATGTGCAAATGTTTAGTGATGTGGGAATAAATATAATTTAAATTTGCAATTTTTAGGAGATTTAATAAACTTGTTAGAAAACAAGATAGAGCTGTGAAAACTAGTTATTAAAATAAAATGTATGAAAAGGATAATATTTTTCATTTCGCAGGCTTTTAAAGCACGGTTTAGAGTGATTTGAATTATACTTTGATCGTTTAATTAAAGGAGGAAAGATTAACCCAATTGCAGGTTGAAACTTTATTAAAGCCATACGTTTCACTATTTAGAACATTAACTGTCACTTAAAAATGTTATAAAAATAGACATTTTCATGTGGCTTTCAATTACACTTTTTACTTTACCTTGGACACTCGGAGATATTATACGAAGAAAACGTTAGAGCAGACCTTAATTTGAACAATATTTCACGCTAACTAATGAAGGTATCTTTAAAAGCCAGCTTAGAGCCAGTTTATAAAAATTACGTAAATTCAGCCAAATGATAACGGGATCTAATAAAGTTTTCTAGGTGATAAAAACGCTGGCAGCGTTAAATGTGCACTGATGATCTTAAAAACCTTTTGAGTAGTGAATTATACTTTTTACAGCGTGGTTATGACATGAAAAATAATTCTCCCAAATTTATATTCCTCACATTTTGACAGCCTCAGTTTGAAAAGAAAGAAATTTTAATAAGGTTTATGGTGTATTATTTAACGTCGATTAAAAGTTATTTAGAAAACTGTCAAAACAATACCTTTTTAGCGTCATGATAAATATTCAAACTCAAAACCTTTTTATCCTGACCGGCAACGAAAAAATCTACAGACAGTAATTCAATCTTCTGGCAAGACAATCAATTTCCTATTCCTATCAGTACGTTGCACCACGATAGATTTTTCGAGATCGTGCTCGAAACGCAAATTGAAAACTCAAAATATTCTCTACTCTCTTGATGCACTTTGCGCTAGGGAAAATCGTTCAACAAAGTGGCACTCGCGAGGAAACCTTTTGCGAACTGTTAAGATTTTCTATATAATTTGGGTGAGTGGTCAGAATAGAAGTTTTCAATATAGGTATAAAACGTTTCGCCGAAAACGAGAGTATTTAAATAAGTGGAGATTGTGTTTAAATTTTTACTAATCATTTTTGTTATAGTGCTTTAATTCATTACGAATAACCGATCGATTATTGACCGATCATCTGAAGATTTCAAAAGCAACCAAAAATAAAGAAAATTTTGACATACTACTTTCTATTTTTGTTCTCCAATGTTATCTATTCTCAACAAAATTTCTAAATTTCTTCTTTTTTCAGAGAAATTGTTTATTTAGTTTGCGTTTACGCTTTAGGATTTCATTTATGATAATGTATACAAAAGTAACGATATCCTGTGCATTAGAAAGCAAACTCACGTTGACGCTCAGAGCAGACTTTATTTAAAAAGTTTATATCGAAAGTGTTCTTTCATCTTCCTTTCTCCCCGATAATACCGACAAAAACTTTTTACGCTCGCATAAAGCTCCCCTACAAACCACATAAAAAAAATTCGCGGCGAAATACACTTACTTTTAAACCCATTCACGCATATATAAAAAGGTGATAATTTCGCAAAAGGAAGGTATTTCACATATACATATATACAGTAAATATCAGATTGAAAATTTTTTAATGGCACTTGCGCAAAACACGCTGAAAACGGCCGCTCGATCGATTGAAAAAGCCAGCTTCGTTGCGAAATGAGCCCCCGCGCGAGTAAAGTTATTTACCGATCGACGACTTATTTGTATACACTTATCTTTTATATTTATTACAACATTTAGTACATAATCGCTAATTATATGACGTTCTGTTTTTTTGTTACAGGTGAGTCATTGAGTACAAATTTCGCGAGCCTTTCGTACGTTCTTAAGATTCCAATTATAGTAAGTGATTGTTTTTAAATTGCATGAAATTGTTTTAACAGAATTCAAGCGTTGTTTAATGTAACGTGAAAAACTAATAATTCGGTAATCTGTTTAATGCATAAACATAAATTTTCTGCAAAAATAAATTAATAATATTACAGCATATCTGATAAGAGATAGATTTGCAATCTTATATAATTCATAGTATGTAATTAACTAACTCACAAAATACAAATTGTATCTAGCCTTTTATCCTACTCCCATAAGCAGCTACATATGTAGGAAAAATTTAATTAGACGATAAAAATAATTTTTTTTAATATCTATTTACACGACCACTTACATTGCTTCAAAGCACTACACCAAAATGTAATGTTGTAAATCTTTGCGCAAACAACCGTTAAAGTTCGTCACCCTACACCGAGCGAAATTTCCTAGTAAAAATTATTATAATTCGTTTCTACTTATAAAGTCCTCGAAAAATCACCACGACACACAGTTTCTGCTTAAATCTCCCCAAAAATCGCAGCACCTAACCGAGCACACTTCAGACCCTCACCGATTAACCATTACAAAACTTTTCACCGTGTCGTCCACTCCGAACGGAACCCATCATCGAGCCTCGAAAACCAAAACAATAACTCTCGAATATCTCGACGCGCGGGGGTCGATCTTTCACCTGAAACTCCTCCCACTCGACGAAACCGATTAATTTTCCCCCTCGCTTTTTCTCTCATCATTCGTCCTTCGTGGGGGGAAATGTGTTTTTTTTTCTACTTCGGTGAAGGAAAACCGTTCCTTTGTCGAAGGCGAAGGTGACGAAACGCGCCGCTGCTTTTTTTTGTGCGTGTGCCGCTTGAATTTTACGGCTCGGCGCCGACCGCCGCGGAAAAAGTGGCGGCGCTGCCGTAATCCCCGCGATCGATCGGTTCGCTATATGTACATGCGGACGTGGTAATTGTAGAGTGGACTTTGGGATAGAGCGAAGGTGCTGCGATTGGGTGGGTTCGAAGGTTTTCTGGAAAATGCGTTGAAATATTGAAAATCTATATTATAGGGATGTATAAGTGATTTTAAATCGAAGATACGTTGGAGTTTGAAAATATTATATACTAAAAGTTAATATGTTTATAGTCTTATATTGAATTCTTGGCTAAAATAAATATCGTAGCCGTTAAATAAAATACAATGAAATGAAATTCTTAAATTACATATAGGTACATTTCGACACGGGTGCGGAAAGTGATTATTTAGCTCATGTGACGTTTCTCGCACGAGCTAAGCAATTGTGAAAAGTCACACGAGGTAAAAATCCTCTTACGCGCCAGTTTCGAACCGTATTTTATACCACGAGAGCCGCATAATCATATTAAAGTTATGATTTTCGAGGTTAGAGGTGTTAGATCCGTGATACCAAACTTACGCTGTAAAATTTACCTGAATTTTTAATTTCTTGAATAATTACATATTAAATTTCTTATAACAACGTTGTTGCAATACCAGTGTAGTATTAAAACAATATTATAATATTATATTCACACTTTCACTGCATTCGCGTACAAAGTTGAAATATAAACGCCGTTTAAGATTACATAAATACGTTATTGAATATATCTACAAAACTTGTAACGTTCGGCGAAGAATGCGCGCAGCTTCAATTTAATAAAAAAAAGTTTATTATACGCGATACGAGCGTTACGCAATGCTCCTCTAGAAAATTCAAAGTCTGTATAAATGAAATTAACGGTTTGTTTGCAAAACGGGTTTAGAAGTACGTGGCCGGCATGGATATGGCGCTCAAACTGTTACTTGCCGTTATATTAAGTATCTCGTATATGGTTTAAATGTGAATCTCAATCTAATGTTACTATATGAAGTTTAATAATTAACGCGCAGCAGCGATCGGAGATAAAACTATATATCTGTTTTAATTGGAGAATGCATTATTAATGTAAATAAAAGTAACCAAGTTTTTATTCTTCAACACCTCGTTCCATACGTAAACCTTCGAGATAATATTCCATCATATTTATCTCTTGCTAAAAAAAACTTGATTCTTTTAAAAAATTCAATATTCCGATAACGACTTTATAATTAATAATCCATCGAAATAATGATTGAAACCGCACTTTCAAAGACTCGTGCACGTAGGACAATAATTCGAAAAGAAAAGTCAGCTCCGTTCAATAATCATTAAAAGAAAATTAGATCAGACCGCGTTTACAGTTACGTACTTATCCTATGTAAGTTTTTGTATTTTCCATTTGGTGGAAGTTGAAGTTTTACCGTACGCGCAGGCGAGATATTCAGATAGGCTTCGCTATGTTTACGTCGCTGATATATACAAGGTTCATTATCGTGTACTTAATTTTCTCAGTAATTACTGACAAATCCCTAACCACCATACTTGTAAATAACTTAGAGAGAATGAGGTGTCAGTATATCTCGATGAAAGCAAGCTTTCATGATAGTATTGTGATGCCTCGCAAAAATTATTTCATACAAAAGCAAAGACCGTCTATGACTAATCGATCATCCATTATGCTGTAGTACAATTGCCAAAATTATAGTGTTTATTTCGTTTGTGTGTACGTTGTCTAAGACCCTTTAAGTTATCATACGTCATGTATGTATTATATTCCGTGTACCCTAATCCGTCAACCGGAACAGATTAGTATTTGTGTCACTGATCAAAATTGACTTTTGATCATTAATAAAACTTTACTTTCAGTTATGTTCGAAAGTCTCAATAATTTCCAACCGCCAAGTTACTTCATTTCCTAAATGCCAAATATAAGCTTTCGGAAGCTTTCAAACCATTAGTGTAAGTTCCATCAATTAGGTTAACTAGCAAATTCAACTTTTTTTACAGTTAATTTGACTATAAAGTGTCAAGTTCGTTTTACTTTCTAAAATATCGGTACGATTTCCATTCTTAAAAAGTAAAATTTACTTTTTTTTTCTTAAAGTAGAATCTCCATTCTTATCCATTCTTAAAAAGTAAAATTTACTTTTTTGTTTTTAAGTACACAGAAAAAAAATACAAAAAGTAAATCTTGTGGTTTTATACACGTTAAATCAACTAGATAAGGAATAAGTAGAAACTGCTTTGAAAAAATGTAGAATTCATTTTTTTTAAGGTTTTAAAATAAAAACTACTTTTCATTTGACATGCATATCAAAGGATAATGCCAATCTTACTTTACTAAAAAGTGAATTCTATTTTTTTTTAAAGCAGTTTCTACTGATTCCTATGAAAGCAAAATAAACTTGCTTTTATAAGTTAAATCAACTGTGTAAAAAGTAGAATTGACTTTGTCTTTTTTAAATACAATCTACATTTTTTAAGAATGGATAATTTCCATTTTTGGAAAAATGTTATTATTACTGTATACCAATTCAGTTGATTTTACGGTATTATCGTTCCCGTGTACACATAGCTCTAACATTACCCCTCTACCTACACTAATCAATACACACTCTCTGCTCCCAACCGTACTCCTAAGACACTGCATAACCCAACAAAAAACAATAAATTCTACATTTTACACAGTTGATTTAACTGTATAAAATCAAGTTTATTTTACTTTCATAATAATCAGTAGAAACTACTTTAAGCAAAAGTAGAATTCGCATTTTAGTAAAGTAAGATTAGCATTATCCTTTGAGATGCATTTCAAATAAACAGTAGATTTACTTCCCAACTATAAAAAAAAGTGAATTCTACTTTTTTTAAATTAGTCTCTACTTTTTCTTTATCAGTTGACTTAACTTGTACAAAAAAGTAAGATTTTCAATATATTTGTTTCCCTGCAGGTATCCCCAAAACCATCTCTACCCACCTCATATCAGCTACATCACTTTCAATTTCGCTCTCTGCAGCCAGAGATTCATCCGTCTGTTCTATCCTCTCTCCCCCCTCCTCTCTTCATTCGACGCGCGCCGGCTCGCGCGCCTCGGCATCGGCAGCCAGCCAGTCGTCCACTAGCCGCCGGCGCGCGCGGTCGCGTATCTTACCACAGCACCGTATATACACACACACACCTGACTGGCTCACAACTGAGCGATGTACACGTGCGTTTTGTTATTATAATCAAACCGCTGCGCGGTGCTGCCGTTATCAGGTTAACCAAACACAGAGAGAGAGAGATGAGTTACGGCATGGTGATAGTGATAAGGAATAATTGGGTGCGTTGCCGAAACCTTCGTTAATCGTCCAAAGACCAACTGGTGCTTTTTATTACACGAGGGGATATATTGCAGGCCCCCTTTGGGACGCGATTAGAGCCGGTGAAAGCCGGCGACGGTAGTAGTTTCCGGCGTTAATTCGTTGATCGAGGTGTCAACGACCCCCGCTGGGGGACACACATGTAGTTATAGGCCAAGGCTGTGTGTATATGTGATATTTTATTGGTTGGTGTTGTGATATATATATATATATATCTCTGGAACGACGAGTGTATTGTGAAAAATCATTGAAGAACAGCGGTGAATATAGTGTCGTTGGTGCCATCGATGCTGAGAGCTGTGGCAGCATCACGGTGACAATGTTGACAGCGCGTACTGTCGGGCCCGTAGAGGGCAGCGACCACCTGTTCCTACTACCGGAGCGGGCTCTGGGTATGGACAGCACACATCTGAGACAGGATCTAGCTGGGTTGGACTTTAATCTGCATCTGAACCTTCTGCATACGGCGCCGCGAGGAAACGTCTGGCTATGTGAGTTAGGTTATAATTGCTATAGGGTTTGTTATCACGGTGGTAACGGAAGGAGTGTTGGGAAATTTAATTTTTGGGACGTGGTGATATTTTTATGCTTGTACGAAGTCCGAAGCGATTAGGAACCGCGATTGGGTTGTACTGAGCATTGGAAAGAAAAAGTAAGATAAATATAAACGTAAATCACGGTATATTTCATTTGCTGGCGTACAGTTTTTTTATTGAATTATAATTTTGAGATTAAGCTCCGTAATGTCAATACAACGATAACTATTGTATCGTTAAACTTGAAGTAATATATGTATCTATGAACGAATTGGAGAAACATTATTTTAACAAAATATGTCAATTCAAAACGTTCTAGTAAGCAAAGCCTATCTATTGTTCTGGCACTATTTGCGTTACGAAACAGCCGCGATTATCCTATAAAACAATTCCACAGAAAACTGAATAATTGTGTCTGGCATTTCACACCGACCCACAGTAAATATACAAAATTATACTCGTAAAAAAAAGCACGGACAGTTAGGCATTGGACGCAAAAAAAAGCCGCAGGTTTGTGTAATGAAGTTACACAACGCATTGATTGCAGTGATTAGAATGGCAAAAGTATAGCCGCGTGTTGTACACTCTAAAAAATGTTACTCCTTTGTGTATATACGAAAAACTAATCACGGCTATGTATACGCATACGATTAACGCGAAGAGGGGTCGATATATCTTCGAATCAATCATGACGTTGATCTATTCGTACAGCCCAACCTCTTTCTTATACTCCTCCCAGATATCTAGTCCCATTTCGTGATGATGAATATCATACACCTGCAGCAGCAGCAGCCAACGGGGTATATACATGTAACAGATACACACACCAAGCGGGTAGCTGAGAAAGAAAGAATCACGGCTGTAAAGCGACACAAAAAGCCATTAGGCTAATCCGTGACTCACGCATGCGCGCATCCCGTCCGTCCGTCCACATGTACAGTGGTAGAGGAATGTTAATGGCCCTGGAATCCGGGAAGACAGATAACGAAGCGAGCCGCGTGTCGTCTCAAGGTCTGACCTCGCGGAGGAACGTTTCTTGGCCGAGGATTCGCTGATCCAAGCGCGTTTCCGCGAGTTTTGGCGCTTTCCTCGCACGGCTGATTGATCTCGTTGAGTGCACGGTTATAGTTGGTGTAGGTCTCTGTGTTTTGGCTCTTGTTTGAGCCGGAAAGGATGATGTCAGCTGATCGACGCTGCGAATTTTGTTGTGGTCGGTGCTGGGTAAATGAGATGTCATTTTCTCTTGCAAATGTTTATAATGATTATGTACGAAGAGATGTATCAATTTTTTGGCTATATTGTTAAGTATTATTTCAAAAATATGGAAAAAGTATTGCAACAATACTACTGCAACGTTATTTTCATACTAAAACCATAATAAATTTTAATTACAAACACTTGAACATTAATAAAGCTAGATCAGAAAGCTTATCCTAGAATAACTACATACACACAGAGCCTCTGATTCAGAACAACAACAACAAAAAAATGATAAAATATCTTGCATCTCGAAGACTTTAAATTTAAATAAAGATAAATCACGTGACAAAACATACACGCTACCCATTAAGGCTCCCACCGAAGACACGCGTTCTTTCTCGCGCCCCCTTTTATTTTAGTCTTGCAGCTTTCCGCGATATTTTCGTCCCTCGTGTGCGTGCGTGCGCATGTCTACTATACCACGTGGCTACGGTGCTTTTTCGCCCTTTCTCTGAGATTCTAAATCTAGCGGATTTCTGTGATACTTCTTCAAGACTACGCGTGCGTGTCTTACCGCGAGATTACTCTGTATCTCTGGAATCTCTTTGTACCATTGATACATAAATATTAGGGCTGACTTTTGAAATTCCCCAGGCTATTTTGAGGTTATATAAACATTAATTAGGCAATAAAGTACCATTTTATATCGCAGTGGTTTCTCTGTCCAATTAAAATGGCATTTTCAATGCATAAACAACACACATATGCACAGGCGCACGTATTATAACCATCAGCGTATATTCAAGTAAAATATCAACTTTCGCGGGACAATATCGACGCGCGTACGTGGATCTTATCGATTTTATTAATTTTGTTTCGACCGAAGCAGCAGCAGCAGCAGCAACCTCGTCACAATGGCGTGTAAATCATACACACTATATAGGCGTTCGTTCACGCCAACGCGTCGTCTATTCGGAGAATCCCTCGCTGCTCCTCTCCTGTTGCTGCTACTCCTTTATACGCCGTATTAATCTTCCATCCAAATTGAGCATTGTGCATTTATCCGCGTGCTGATCTTTAGATGCGGGGAGGGTGTACCGAGTGGTAAAAGTTTTCCGCGTCTAGGTGGTATAAATTTCGCAACCTCGCAGTCGTGTCTGTATATATTTATAGGCGAGATTCGCAGCCGATGAAATAGTTCGCGAAGGTGTAATATTGATACTGTCAGGTTTATCGCGTGACATTTTGAGGTTAGGTGGGCGTGTAGTGTATATTTATATTCGTGGTTCTTTTTAATTATGCTCTATAGCTTCCAGATTTAAACGCTATGTATACCTTTTAATTCTTTGAATTTATAGGTTATGGTTTGATTCGGGTTCGAAAATATTTACACCTCATTACACCCAATCGAACCCAAATAAATATTTTATATATTTATTTTCAAAACATTGGGCGCCTCTCTTACCTGGCCATTTCTATAGCCCTAATAAAACACCTATACCTCTTGCACTATTCTTTACCTTATATATCGAAAACTCACGAACCGCCTCTCAAAATACGGACGACATCTATAAATCAGCCGAAAATCTAAAATACCACAGCGAGGAAAATCCCTCCTCAAAAGAATTTCTTCTTCTCGCTCGGAAAAAATGTTTCCAACGCCTTGTTGCTCTTCGGGGAATGAAACACCTCTCGCCTCCCGCCGAGCGCGTGGGTCTCGGTTATATGTGTGTCATGCCTACTGGTATTGTGCGGCTCTCTGCTCTCACTCAGAGAGTAAGTATATATATACGCGGCGAGTAACGACTCTCGCCTCTCGTTGATGCGCTCTCGCAGTGAATAATGAGCGATCAGCCGGCGTTGCTGCGTTGGTTACTTTTTTTTTTCGTTGGTTTTTGCGCGTGGCGGTGATGCGTCGGTGGGATTGGTTGGTAGACAGTGAATGAATTAATTTTTTGTTTTGATTATTAGAGATACGTTAAGGAATGTATTTCTTTTTTAAAGTAATGTATAAAATTAATGATAAATAAAAAAAAAAAATTTCTACACGTGGTTATCGGTGTAAGAGCACAAAGTTGATATATAATATTAATCAATTTAATAGTAATAATGAAAAAGATGTGAGATTGTTCAACTTTCGTAGTGTTATTAAAGTTTATAATTTTATTATTTTAATAGGTTTTATTATATTTTAATTTAACTATTTGAATAATATTACGTAGCCGATTAAAGTGTCGCACACATAACCTCAACCACAAACATATTCAGTTCCCACAGACCACTTCATTAAAACCGCTAAAACTACCGCCAGAACACTTTTTCTGCCCGCACCCTAATAAAAAATAATTATCCCAAGTACGCTCAAAGACCAACTTAAATCATTATATTTCGCGTGTACGACCTAACCCTTTTCTTTCTTTTTGTCCTGCGAACTGTAATTTCGCTGAAATTTACAACGCCACGCTGTTTCTGGCGTTTACTTCGCCGGTCCGCGATAAAACCATCTCTCTCTCACTGAAATTCGTACACGTGCACACAGGTTAGATGTTGCGCATGCGCGCACACACTTGCCCTTTTACGACTCAGGAGCAGGCGTCTGAGGCAGTCGTTAACCCGAAAGAGCAAAAATTGTGATTTACGTTTTTATGGCCGAGCGCGGTTGACTGGCCCGTATGCAAACGAACTTTATTGCTCACTCGTACTTAATGAGGATAATTTTTTTTTGAGGCTGTGGCAGATTCGACACGTGCTGAAGCTGCTGAAAAGTTCGGGATGGCTCATTTGTAGTGAATTTAATTTTTTTTTTTTTTTTCGTGCGAATGTTAAAATCATAATTAATCGTAATTTAAAAAGTTTCATAAGCGTCTTAAAAACGTATAATATTAACTTTTTTAAATAAACGTAAGTTAAAGATACAATTACATTTTCCTCAAAGAAGTATTGTAACAATTTCAGTGAAAAAATTGTTAATTTAATACATTTGAAATCCGCACAACAGCCTAATAACAACGTCACAACAATACTGTAACAATATTGCAACAATACGACGATAAAAATCAACATTTAATTTATAATCCCCGGTAGCGTAAAAGTCCCATTAACCTTTCGAAAACTAGATCATAGGATCTCTCGGATACCCATCGATCTCTCGCATCCACCACGCGAGACGACATTCCGCAGCCCGGAACGAGAGAGAGAGACGTTCGATTCGGCACGCTTAGCCGCCGACGCCCTTTTATCGGATTCCCCCCTCTCCCTCCTTCATGCCACAAGAAAGAAACTAGTTTCTCGGTCGGCGTGCGTGTTTTTTCGTCAGCCGTGAAGCAGCGGAGATGGCTGCGCTTAATCTGGAACGTACACTCTCCGCTCCGGCGTTTTTACCCGTGTGTTTATTGTTCTCGGATTTAGTGTCAATAAAGTGTTCTTCTGCTGCCGGACACACGGGAGCCTCGCGAATTGGAGTATATAGTAAAATATTGCGGTGTCTTTACGACGCTGTCGATTCGGAGTGATAGAGTGGTAGACTATAGAGAGAATTATAGCGCTGTGGTGGCTTTACTTTATAATCCGCTGAATTAATAAGGACTTTGATGGATTGGATTGAAAAAGTTATGTGGGACCTTTAATCGCGTAAAAGGCTACGATCTATTTTTAGGTTATGGTAGGGATTGTAATCTTATTTTTTGTATAGTAAAGTATCAGCTCGGGCTTCAATTTTCCGTAATATTACATCGAAGAAGATCTTCGTAACCATACCGATATATTTTTTACCAATACCGGCAACACTGTGAGAAACTCATAATTTTTCCACCATGATTCGCAAAATTGTTCGACCTTCCCACGTTCCCCCAACAACAAAGGGTTACATCTCGGGCGCGTGCGCATCGAATCGACGAATTTTCCGCGAAAGCTCGCCAAGGTGTTCTTTCTCGGAAAGCGCTATCGAATTACCGGACGCGCGCGCGCGCTTTTATAGCCCCTCATCATTTCTTCTTTTTTTTTCGCTTTACGATTGGCCCCATTTTTGCGATGCCCGATCGATGCGCGTGTTGAGGCCGCGACCGGTTTTTACCTTTCTCTCTCTCTCTCTCTCGTGTGCGCGATTTTTTTCGCCGAGTGTATAGGTTTTTGGGGATTCGTCGGCCGATTACCATAATTCAGTCGACGCTTTTGTTTTGTCTATAATTTTGCTAAGGTCCGGGTTTTGGCCGCCGCTCTGGGGACTGCCTAATTTCTGGGATGGGCAGAGGGGAGTATTGAAATGGCTTACGGGACTTTTTTTTGGTGTTTTTTGATTTACGATCGTTAATTGTGCAGGAAAAAGTGTGTAGTTGCGGTTTAAAATGTTTGTGTAAACTTATTTTTCAGAACTATAGAAGCGAATACGTGGTAGTATATTACAAAATGTAAGGAATATCTGTACGCATATTTCCTGTGACGTGGAAGCGTGAATTCAATGCCGATCTTATTGAAAAAGTTTTTGAATTTTTCATATATTTGAGACATGTATGTATGCTGATACATTTTTCCTGCTCGAATATCTTATATACTTTTTATAAAGTTTTATTATAAAGATTTATAATCTTATTATAAAGTTGTAATAAGCGAAGTTTCAAAGCCAAACAAAAGCGACACTATTACTTTCTTGTGCATTTATTTCAATTTATTTTCGAACGCCTTAAAGTGTACTTAGGCGGTTACGGAGTTTACTTACTTTAATGATGTTAACGGGTCAGACTGTCTAAGTCAACGATCCTCGTTTGCGCACGAATAGCTAAATATTGCGCGACCTACGAGACATATTCATGTTAGCGAATTGAATAGCTTATTGATGAAATTTATTATACATATATACTATGTTAACATCGCTGAATAACAACCTTTTTCTTTTTACTTTTTATGAGCATCTAGGTAAACCTGAACATTAAAAACTTCGTTTGTTAAAAATAATGACGCTGCTTTTCAACAATGCAAACTTCTCAGTGGTGAATGTATACGAACACAATGCCGTTTCAGGCTCTCTCCACCAAACAAATTACGAAGATTTGTTTCCTCGTCCAAGTTTAAACACAATTCGAATTATTTCAACTTCTTCATCCACAATCAATCACCAACATTTTTCACCACGCCAAATCACCCCCAATTAAACATCTCAAAAGTCCACAAGTGAAATTCCCTCCAGGCTAGTCGGTACTACCGCGCTGACCATATTCCAATGTAGGAGGGGGGAGAAAACGGCTTCCGCGAAACGATTCGTTGCTTGCGCTCGCTTGCGCAGATAATCGCGCGCTGATAATCCTGCGCGCTCGTGTCTTTATTGCGGGAAACTTGACACAGTTCTCCCTTTGTGCACTATGCGCACCAGTTTTTGGAATACCTCGCTGCTGCAAAACAATCGGTGACGGCTTGGATGCGCAAAGGTGGAGAGAGTTTTGGTGTAAAGGAGGATGGGATGAATTTGATATCGTAATAAAGTCCAGGCTGGCGCTGTTGAAGTGTTATGTGAGAGATAACGTTGTATTTCTAGAAATGTAAATTGGTAAATTCTGAAAAGGTAAATTATCGTTAAGAAAATGGCGGTTAAGAATATAATTACAGCAAGAAAATGGTGCCAGTCGTTCCTTTAAGAAATGTTGCGCTTAGAACTTGAAAGTACTATTCTACATGATTGGGTAACTCAGTGTATATGACCGGTTAGGTTTGGAAAATAAAGGTACAAAAATTACACTGAAAAAAGAAATTTTGTTCTTAATCTACGAAATCTATAAAACGCTTTTGTTCGTTGAATGATGTTTCAATCAAATTGAAGAAAAGTGAGCTCAAGTACACAAAATGATACAAAAAAACTGTAGGACACCTCACTTTCAATGAAACCTTTTGTTTAACGATTTAAAACTCAACGACAATTTTTTGCCAGAATACGTATCTCTAGTTACTATAAGTAAGACAATTTCGTAAAAAAAAGCATGAAAGAACGTTTATTTTTATGACGTAGCTTGAAATGTAATTCTACTGACTTGAAAAGATTAATGATCAAACCTTATCTTGAAAATGTAATAAAATTAAAAATATCTTTTATTGTTTGGTTAGTACGCAAGGTCGTGCCGAGTAATTTTGCATGAAAATAAGTTAAGGATTAACAATAATACAGAATGTTAATATTGAAAAATATTCAAGCCAATGTCTCGAACACATCTCAGTGCGTCTATGAAAATACACGATGAGCCATCTATTAATATATGTTTAACATAACCTCCAAATATACACACTGCACATCTAAAAAACATTATTTGAAAAATACTCCCTGGTAGAAATGTTAACCATAAGCTGGCTACTTTTCAGTTTACTTTATGGCTAAAAATGAACAATGCTTGCATTTTATAATTATGTGCCAATCCGCAATAAATTATGGCATTTACACTTCATAAAATATGTATTTTAAGTAACACACGGAAAAAAACAGTTAATCTTGCTGTTTTGCACAAGTTGAATCAACTGGATAAGGAAAAAGTAGAAATAGCATTAAAAAATCAGTAAAATCAACTTAAAGAAAAAAGTTTTAATACGAAAAAGTAAAATATACTTGTTTTTATACAGTTAAATCAACTGTGTAAAATGTAGAATTTACTGGTTTTATTCCGTGTAGATAGTCGAAGTTTTAGATAAATTATATTATTTTTTGTATTACAATTTTTGCTAAAAATGCTTCAATTTAATTAACACGTTAGCAATAAAATATGCTTAATTTTCTTACCTTCAGAAAAAATACAAACAACATAATTTCTTAATTAACTATATACATGATACCAATACACTTACGCGTCAGCCCCATAGAAAACGCATCGCTGTCCAACCGAACTGCACCTGACCGCACAATACCAGCCGCGTTATTGATTACACGCGCAGAACCAGTACACTGCAAAATTGCGCGGCTCTTTCTCTCTCTTGAGAGAGCGAACGTTTTCCCGGCGAAAGAGAAATAGAAAAAAAAATAGCCACACCGCGCCGACGATAATTCGCCGGCAGATCTTTATCTTTATCACCGACGCGCGCGTTTCTTTTCTGGGAAAAACAATGAGTTACTGTACGCGCCGCGCGCGGTTATGTAACATTTGCTGTAAAATGGGCACGTATTATTTTTTTCTCGAGTAACAATAATACGAATTTTTCCAATTTATCGGACGACGATGCGCGGTTTAAACAGACTTTTGTATTGACCGCACGTGAGACATCGATTTTTCTTTTTTTTCGCGACCGTTATGTGTCGAGAGTTCGACGGTTGCGGTAGAATTAGTCATCGCGCGTCCCTGCGCGCACGTGCCGAGTGTGCTGTATTCTTAAGTAGGATTAAAGTTTTGTATAATTTTCGTCGCGGATTATTATTGAAATACAGTCGATTTTATTCGGTTGAGGAAGTTTGTCCGCGTTGAATGCAATTGGGACAGTGTTCACGGTATCCAAGAGCGCAATAAAAATGAGAAATTTTATTTCCTTGGAAGGAAAAATTTTATGCGCAATAAACGCCGCGCGCGGATATATATGCTTTAGAGTAAAATGTTAAAGTCTTTTTACGTAAGATTGCGCGCGCGAGTGCTTGGTATTGGCAGCTTGTCAGGGAATTAAGGAAAGCGTAAATTCGACCTAAACCTTCGGGAATTAAAATTAAATTTTCCTTCATTGGCTTATTCAGAAAGTCTTTTTTAGACGTTCAATTATTTGGTTACTGCACGTGACGTTTAAAATGTATATATGTGTTTATAATCTGTATATAAAAGACCAAATTTTAAGATACACTGAGAAAGAAGTTTTGTAAAAATTACCGTACTGTCTCGTAAAGGTACCGCAGACTTTAAAGTCTCGAAACATTAGCATATTTTATAGTTAATTTTGTAATACTGTATAGCAAAACTTTCCGATATTTCGAGTAAAGTTTCTTATAAATTATGGTAATGTTTTGGGTTTCTCAGCCTGTGGTAGCTTTACGAGACAGTAAGTATTGTAATGTTTACTAAACTTTATTCTTCGTGTACAAATATACATTCATCTATTTATAAATCCAACTACATTATCAAATAATTGTAACCGGAATTAATCAAAATTTTACTATGAATTTTACCTTTTACAAAAGATATTATTATAATAATATCAAAACCTTAAAAGTTAAAAAAAAAACTAAATTTCCGCAAGCAATTCATACCACAAACTAAAAGCTTCTATAACTTTCTAAAGAACAGTTTAATAATCTCTAATTAAAAACCCTCCTTTATTATAATACCACCTCTAATACTTATTCAAACTAACATCTCCTAAAAAAATAATAACAGAAACGGTCAAACCTAACTTTTACAAAAAAAAAAAACTTATTTGTCTGAAGTTTGCAACGTTGTAGCGCAACAAAATAATAAAAAAAGTTTTTATTTTACTTCAAGTTTATAATAATTACTATTAATTTTGCCTATAAATTTATTGTTTTATAGTATCAACTACCTTTATAACAAAGATTATCAGATAAAATTTCCATTGCTCGATAACTTTGATAAATTACTTATAAAAAATTATTTCGCTGCACACTCCATAACGATGCAAATTTCAGACCGGTAAAAACTTTCCATCCTCCAGCCTCACCGCACACACTTGAAAATCCACAATGAGTCGCGTCGCGCGCAAAGTGCGTTGGCGAGGTATCGGCCGATTGCACCTTTTTTCGCCTGCGCACGTGCGCTCGAAGAGAGAGAGTTGATTTACCGATGGGAGTGGCGGACGCCGATCCCTTCTCCGTCGGCTGCAACCGCCTCCTCCTCGCCAAGATCAAGGACACGCGCCTTTTATGCCTGAGCGTAGGGTTTCGCGAGGATGAAGATTGGTGACTGGATTTTTATGTGTTTTAAGGGTTAGAATTATAGTCTATTTTGGTACACTCTGTTGAAATTGGTGTGCATGAATTTTATTCGTTATTTTTACGTCGCGTGGTGGAAGATGACGTAATGTATTAGGTTATAGCGTTATGGGGATGTTGTTATTATTATTAAAGTGTCGTGTTGTATTTATAGGCCGTAAATGTTTTTTAATATCTTAACATTATGGTGTTATTGATTCTATACCTTTACTGCTTCGATTCTTTTGATCGGCTTTTAGCTTTTTTTTAGATAAAAATCAAAATATTGTGCGTGTTAGATTTTAAAATAACTTTATAATGTTAGAAATATCTAAATGTAGAGTAAAGCATCAACGTGGCAGCCATCCAAAGCTCACTAAAGTCGCCTGAACTGTCTGCGAGAAGACACACTTTATCTTTCTAAGCTTCCAGATTTATATTATCTTGTGTACCACTTTCTACGAAAATACAAATAGTTTTGATAAAAATTGCTTAATTCTTGCAAGAATAATTATAATTTTTTAATAACAACAGTTAAGTAATATTAATAATTAGTGTATGATTGTGCAAGAGAAATATGATGTAACGGCTTGGAATAAGACCGTACTTATTAGTTTTAGTAAAGATAATTTACAATTAGATAATTTTACAATTAAGTCTGCATCGTTTTATCGATTCTTGTTTTCGAATTCTCTCGAATTTATAATCTTAAAAATAAACAGTTGATCTCGAAAAACGGATTATCGTGTTACAGTTTATTTCAGTACATAGTTTTCTCATTATATAAGAAAATTAAACGTTAATTTCTATTTTACAATAAAAAAACGTTCTTACATCACTTATTTTAAAATGATATGAGTCAAATCGAGCAACGGTATAAGCATTTTAAATAAGAATTGCGTTGTTCTATCCGCTATTTCCAGTAATTAATTGTTGAAAAAATTGTGAAGAAAACTTTTCATGTAATCATTAAAACCATAAATTTTAAATGTTATTTCCAAAAAAAGATATGAATGACCGTCAGACTATATGAATTCATTTCTTTAATGCTGTAATAACAGCCCTGTTAAACAGTTAATAGTCTATGTTATAATTGATAAAAGATTCCCAAACAGATATTTGGAAATCTTTAGAAAAATCTCCTCAGATAATGGAATAGTCCCATTAGCCCCTTTAAAGGGTGTTTAACCCAATTTCTTATCATGATAGCCACCCAGTAATTAAATTAAATTTTTTAATTTTCCATAACAACCCTAGCCATCCATCATTCCTTACACTTCCAAACCCAACCGCCACGCAAAAAAAAAGAAAAAACCTTAAAATCTCAATAAACCTACCATTCACAAGACAAATAACCAAATAACCCTTCAGCACTCACTCCACGCAACGATTCTCACCTCGTTACAACCAAACATACGCATATCACCCGCGACACGCCCTGTTAAAGTCGTCGTCGCCGTCGTCGTCTCGCTAACTCACCACCACCTGCCTTAGGAGCTTTCTAATTAAACGCAGTGGTTATTAGGCATTCACTCTGCGTGACTAATTGCCACGTACGTGGGTACCGTACAAGCGCTATGTTTAATTATGACGCAATGGCCGGGGCGATTGTCTCCTCGAGCGCGAAAATAACGCGGCTTTTTTTATTTCGATGAGGTGTGAGCTACGTGCGTGCACGCGTGTGTGAGGGTAAGTGGCGGGATTCCTTCGAGGGTAGCTGTTTTTTTAACACACTATTTTTCACTATGATTTAGTTTTAATTAGTTTAAATGATAAGATAATTAGATACATGTTTCAAGCAAACAAT